>JAUZSU010149763.1:0-14720 GCA_034780255.1 Parotocinclus maculicauda
TTTGTGTAGAATTTTGAGGAAAGAGATTAATTTAATACAATTTGGAATAAGGCTGTAACGTAACAAACTGTGGAAAAGGGGATGCGCTGTGAATACTTTCCGGATGCACTGTAGACTGTGGGAGGAAACCAGAGTACCGGAGTAAACCCACGCAGACACGGGTAGGACATGCAGACTCCACACAGAAAGGATCCAGGACCTTCTTCCTATAAGGCAGCGGTGCTACCCACCGAGCCAACGTGCTGCCCTGAGCAGCATATATATATATGTGTATGTGGGTATGTGTTTTGTCCTCTCATTACCTTGTGTACTGCATTTAGATGCATAGATGGAATTAAATTTTTAATGATAGCGGTGGCACCTTAAATACATCCCATGTATGTGGTGCACCACAGATTTACACCTGTGATTATTGCAAATAAATTGTGCAGTATTTACACTTGCTGGCAAAAACACCTGTGCAGAGTATGTTTTCAATGTTGTTTGTAACTGTAATCTGTGTTACATGACAAGACAACATATCACTGTCAGAAAGCAGGTTTATTCTACCAAAGTCTGCTGTCCTTTATCAAAATGCATCGCAGAACAGACTTATCAATTTTGCATAAACTACAGGATTACCTCGGCCATGTGTATACAATGTGTGCAGGAACATACAGGTGGCCAGTTGCAGTGCAATACAACATGTTTGACCTTGCAATGATGAACACATTGTACATTTTGCACAAAGTATGCACATGGTCCACAGAGGGTAGAGAGAAGTAGGAGTTTCAGTGAAGCTTTCTGTATATGAAGGAGTTGGCACTTCCAAATGCACTGTAATTACCAATACAATAGGCACTAAGCATTTCACAGCATGGGGTGTACAATTTAGTTTTGTGGTTTGCCTTACAAAAAATAATATTTACTTCAGTCATTCTAGTGATAAAGAGGCTAAGATCCCACCCCACATTTAACCTTCTTCAAAAGAACCACATCTCCAAGAAATGGATGTTCACACTCTCCCAGTCTCCCAGAATGGGTGCAGAAGGATGAGTCAATCTGGGAGGCATTGGCACTTGTGGTCATTTGCCCTCTTGACCTTCGCAACTAGGGTATTTTTATGGGAAAGATGGATAGTAACCTCCATCCCTGCATTTATTATTGGGGATATATCTGCACAGCACCTTAATGACATATTAATCTACAGTTGATCAAAGCAGAAACATGTGGGTCATGCCCAGATAGTTCTGCACTTATTACTACAGAAATGCCTGTACAGTAAGTTGGAGAAATCAGAGTTCCACTTCCCCACTGTGGGATCTCTGGGTTTTTGGTCTCCAAAGGAGCATCCAGCTGGTCCCCACTAAAATCAGAGAGATCCAGGACTGACCCTGGCATACTTACGTGTGACTGGCCCAGTAATGGCATTTTCTCATTTCTTTTGCCACTTCATCGGTGGTTTCAGGACAATTGCTACACCCCAGGCAGCTTTGACAATGAATAGCCCTGGTCATTTCTGTTGGACCCCTGAGGTTCTTTATACCAGGTCATTGAGGAAGTCAAAAGATGACTGACTTCAGCTCAAGCTCTCCAGCTATAAGTTTCCTAGGTTCCTGTTTTTCGTTGCAGTAGATGCCAGATGTTGTTAAAGGATTATGGGAGTGGTACTCTCCCAACACTCCGGGGCTGCCTCAAGACTGTCTCTGTGCATTGTTCAGTATGATGATAAGAACACTGGAGCTGCTAGCAGTCTAGTTGTCTCTGGATGAATGGAGACACTGACTGGATGGATCTAAACAGACCAAAAGACCCTGGTTTACAAGTGTCAAAACTTGTCTTTATGGCAGAAATCAGGTCTGGGAGCGATCTTCTCCATCACACTGGCTACCACTCTACATTTACCACAGATAAAATTAACACTAGTATTAAAGAATGAAAAATTAAAACATGTCACACTCAGCACAGGAAACAAGTGCAGCAGAAGCCATTTTAATGGAGGTGTGGAAGAGGATTCCAGTAGCATCCTGTAAAGCTGTAGTGAACTCCATGCCCAAGAGAGTTAAGGTAGTGCTGTAAAACAAATCAAATAAAAAAATTAAATAGTATATAATATAACGGTATGGTATAAAATAAAACAGAAAAATATAAGGTTGGCCACATAGAATGTTGACACTTTGTGAACTATTTGGCCATTTTCATTAGGGGTGTACTCACTTTAGTTGCCAGCAGTTTAGACATTAATGGCTGTGTTGAGTTATTTTTAATATACAAATATACACTGTTATACAAACTGTAGACTGACTAAATAACATTGTGTCAAGATGTCATATATTCAGTGTTGTCCCTTGAAAAGGTATAATAAAATAGTAATAAAAGAGTGTACTCACTTTTCTAAGATACTGTATGGTGTCCTAGTATGCACTGTTGGTTTGTTATGCTGGATTCATTCTGTTGTTATTAAGCATATTATTTGAGTTATTTAATGTTGGTAGTTATTTGTATTCTCCAGATCATGTCCAGATTTATATAAAACATATAGTTCTATTTCATCTGTCATGAAATAATATTGTGTTTCATATAGCTGGTTAATTTCATTTAGCTCAATTTCAACCATTCAGTAAACTATAGAGCTTATACTAATACTACTAATATTAATAGGTTCTAATTAAAGCTTCACAGTTAGCAGACTTCTTAGTGCTCCTGTGCCTTCTTCAAGCGTCTAATATTTTACAAATTCATCCACTCTTTCCTTGAAGCTGTTTAGTGGCTTTGTGATGTCCAGCTGTACATTTTCATCTGTCATCCCTGTCAGTGTGTAGCATGTCAATGGTTTCACTAAACAAAAACAAAACACACTAAATATTGATCCATTTTCGCTACATTGAAGATTGGCTTAACTTGGCTTAACAACCTGCCATTTCTTTGAAAAAGGTTCTCCATTAGAATTATCCTCCTGTCACCTTCCCTTTGAAAATCAGTAAATGTCCAGCTGATGCATCCACTTACTAACCGATTTTTCATACCTTCCTTTCTAAAGAGAGTGAGAGAGAAAAAGCAGAACAAAAACTGGCGTGTGCAAGGTTATTAAAATTCATCTCTTATTGCCATTGCAGGCCTTTTTCAATGCCATATTTCCAACTACTATTCACATTGACGCACAACAAAGGACACAAAATTAAAGCCTAACTGTTGCCATGGAACCCGAGGGCTGTGCAGAAATTTCCAGTCGCTTCCCTTTCTTGCACCTCCACCCCCCAGCGCACTGTTGCTTTTAGGGACAAGCTGATAATTAAAAGCAGGAGGAAAAGAGGAAAAAAGAGAAAGATGTGAAATGGTTTAAAATGTGTCAGCACCAGAGACTGAGACTGCTTCAATACAGAGCATTAATATTTAGTAGAACATTGTACCAGGACTAAATTCAAACAGATACTGACTAGAATATGTCCATCCACACAATCAAGCATACCGTATATAAATATGTGCTGTCCCAACTTCAGATGCGTCATTGTCACTAAAACCACTGACCTATTTTCAACTGCTTCGATAAAGTGTGAGCAACCTGTCAAATTGATTTAGCTTGTGTTTGGTTTCGAGTCTAATTTTGCTTATTCTTTGTTTCTCGACTGCACCTTTCTTGGTTGCCCATTGAATTAATGTGTAACATAATGTGTAACGCAGATAAAAAACAACAAAGCAGGACAGAACAAGGTCTGCCCCCTACCCCTTGTTTTTCTAAATGTCGGGTCTGTTTTCCAGCTGGAAAAAGCTTACATGAAAGACTGCGACTGGGACCAGGTCAGCTGCCACCTTGAGATACACTTGTTTATGTACACATTCACTGCACTCTTTCTATTTCTCCAGGGATTGCTGCACACACAGTTTACAGGGTGTGTGTTTGGGCCAAGTTTATATATCATCATGAGGACTAAATGTTCCTACCTTGTGGGGCTAGTTTTTATTATTATTATTATTATTATTATTATTATTATTATTATTATTATTATTATTATTATTATTTTAAAGCACAGTTCCATAATATTTGCTTAAAAATAGAATTAAAAACATTAGTTCTTTAACAAGGCTGTGTGTGCAATTACTTGCCTAGAAGACATACAATTCAAAAATGCATGAATATACGACCTGCCTGTGTGATAATAGCTGGTATGATAGCAGTTCAAGAAATAATACAGCTTCCATTTAATGACAACACTGGGAATATGCATACTCTTCTCTCTCTGTATGCCTGTCTCTGTCGTTGAGATTAAAAATGCGTTGCTATGACAAACAATAGGTATAACCTATTCCATATGCATTAGTGCACGCCATCAGCCTACAATGAAAGTACAATACTGGTGAAACATAGTTTCATTTTTTGAGAAGTTGCCGTGTACATGTTGCACATGTTTGTATTCCAAAGCACACTCTACTTCTTCTAAGACATACCAAATTTACAGCAGGTTAGAAACAGAATGAAAGAAAAATGATTGTTGGTTTGAGTGAGTGTGTTTGTGTGAGAGAATGTACTGTATGTGTATTCTCCTTCCTTACTAGCAATACAAAATGACTCTTTGTACACTGAGCACACACAGACAGAGAGAGAGAGAGAGACTTTCAAATCTGTATAAGTGCAAACCTGCTAAAATGAGCAGAGAAAGTTTACTCAGGGCACCCCTAGATTTTGTCACATGAATGTAAAACCCCAGGAGCACAAAATTTTAATTTAAAACATATACAGTATGTGAATATACTGTCAATATGCGTACATATTCATATGCACACATATTATTGGTCTTTATGGGCAATATATTCTGAAATCCTGGTAAAATTAACCCCTTCTGACTTACTTACTATATCTTTTCAAGGGGGCCAAAAACCTTCGTGGTTCCTGGCACCAAGAAACTTGGTTTCCTGCTGCCTTTTGGTGATGTCCATAATGGCCTATAAACAATATGTGCAAATTTTAATATGTTAATGTTTATATAAAATAAATATATCCATATTACCATAAATAAAGAATAGTGCCTTGATCTGTGTTAAATAAGATATATCTGTGTTATTCCTATTGATAGCGGCTCCCAACTTTCAATTGCTCATAGGGTTGGGAGCTGAGTATGAAATCATGTGATGCAGATTAGAGGGTCCACAGTTACAGACAAATAGCTGTTTTTCTGTATATATAATCCCAGTGGTAAAGTACAGTGGTGCTTGTAAACCCACAAAAGTGAGTACATCCCTCACATTTTTGTAATCATGTTATTATAAGTTTTCATGGGACAACACTGAAGATATCACACTTTGATACAATGTAAAGTAGTAAGTCTACACCTTGTACAACCACAATTCCTATGAAATTGGGACATTGTGTAAAACAAATAAAAACATATGATGATTTGCAAATCCTTTTTAACCCATATTAAATTGAATACACTGCAAGGACTATATATTTATGTTCACTTTGTTAATTGTTTATTGCAAATATTAACTTATTTGGAATTTAATGTCTGCAACAGGTTTCAAAAGAAGTTGGGACAGGGGCAAAAAAAAGAAAGTTGAGGAATGCTCCAAAAAAAATCTGTTTGGAACATTTCGCAGGTGGGTTTCATGATTGGGTATAAAGGGAGAATCCCCGAAAGGCTCCTACCTCTATTTTCAAAAGTCAACCTCTGAATATGACACTGTACAAATGCACTCAACCTTTTTAGTCGACCATGACAAGGCCTGTTCTGAGTGGAACTTGTCTTGTGTAACCGCTGTATGGTCTTAGCCACTGTCCTGCAGCTCATTTTCAGGTTTTTGTCAATATTCGTATAGCCTAGGTCATCTAAAGCAACAACTTTTTTCAGATCCTCAGAGAGTTATTTGCCATGAGGTGCCATGTTAAACTTCTAGTGACCATTATGAGAGAATGTGACGGTGATAACAACCAAATTTAAGAAACCTGCCCCCATTCACACCTGCAACCTTGTAACAGTAACGAGTCACATGATAATAGGGAAATGGCTAATTGGGAACAATTTGGGGTGTCATGGCTTGTGGTTTGGGCTCACAGTTTGGGGTCACTTAGGGGTGTACTCACTTTTGTCGCCAGCGGTTTAGACATTAATGGCTGTGTGTTGAGTTATTTTGAGGGCACAGAAAATTTACTGTTATACAAGCTGTAGACTGACTACTTTACATTGTATCTTCTATTGTCCAGTTCTAGTGTAATGTAAATTTGTTATTTCCTTTGTAAAATACTATATATATATATATATATATACAGTCGGATCCGGTTAATCGAACCACATCGGGGCGCGATCGTTTTGGTATTAATAATCGGCTGGTCCGATTAAACGAACATACCCTATGTTACAATTAACTGGATTCGACTGTATATATATATATATATATATATAAAACATGGTGGTAGTAATTTATCTATTGGCGGTAAGTTCTAGACAAAGACAATGTATTTTAAAAAGGGGTTTATTAAACATGTTTTGTATTATTTCCTTACTTTCTTTTGTTTTTTCCTTTAACATGTGGGCTTTTTTGGAAATAATGTGTCAAAACATGAGAATACAAACAGAAACAGAGAAACATACCCAGAAGATATGATAAATCAAAACAAAACAACAATGGGAACCAGAAAGATTGCACCTACCAGACTGAAGTGAGAGTGGTAGGCATGTAACAGAGGATGGAAGCATTAAATGGAGCATGGTGCACAAACAGAAACAAGCAAACATAGGAACAGGTAAAATTGCTATGAACAAGAAAGGAGACAGACGTGAGAAAAGGCAAATGGGGGACAAGACACAGAAAAGTAAAGACAAGCCAGAAATTAGACAGACGAGAGTGAAGGCAAAACCAAGAACAAGACAGATAAGAGTGGAGGTAAACCAGGAGTGAAAGCAGGTTGACTGGAGCTTGAGTAGCGACTTGAACTGGAGCTTTTGCTGATACTGGACCTGAAGTTGCAAACTTTGCTGAGACAGGTGCTATTACTGGAGCTGGAACCGGTAGGCCAGGAACTGGAGCAGCAATAGTGACCAAAGCCTGGGTTAGAACTGAATTAGAGACAGAAGCCAGGACAGGAACAGAAATAGGAACAGGAGAAGCTGGAACCAGAGCAGTGGCTGGAACCACAGGAACCAGGACCTTAACTGGGGATTGAACCTAAGGAACTGAGGCTGGAACCTCAAGAACTAGGGCTGGAAAATCAAGAAATGGCACCAGGACTGAAATCACTGAAACTGCTGGAGCCACTGCAGTCACATGGTTGCTTGTCATGGATGAAAAGATGGGTTGACAGACAACAGTAAAGGCAAATTAGAAACAAGTCAGAGGAGAGTGAAGCCAAGGCAGGAACGAGACAGACAGGACCAAGGATCCTAATCATATTCATTTTGAAATATGTGTTAATTTTTGCGAACAGCGTATGCTCAGAATAAATTTGTTAGTCAAACCATCCCAGATTGGTATCTAATGTGCAATTCCTGCCTACTGTTTTCAGTGTGCAGTTTTGGGTAGTAAGAGCCAGTTGGTCTTTCAATTCTGAGATGGATCCTGAAGCAAGAAGGCCAGGTGTTACCTTTATAAGGCACTATATTGGACTGGTGTGTAAATTAAATGTGACTTTTATTCAATTGCAAACAGTATGAACCCTCACATCATGTCTGGTCAACATAAATGTGTTTGTTAATAAACATCAGTTCCTGCATTTCAGGCCTGCAGTGCATTCCAAAAAAAGTTGGGACAGGGGTAATTTAGGCATACATATAAAATTATGTGATTTCAACCAGGTGATTATAATCGTATGATATCTGAGGTGCAAAGATGGGCAGAGGAAAGTGATTTACATATTTCCTTCTATAGTACATGTCTAAACTGAACAGGTGTGATCTATGATCTCTCAGTCCGGACTGTATGGCGTCAAAATAGGTCCTAAAGTTTTGAGAACCAAAAAACCGAATCCGTAACCAAAAATCGATCTAGGCAATCATTGGCTGCCGGAGTTAAGCCCCGCCCACCAGCTCATTCTACAGAGCCTGCTATGTCAGTGAAAGAACGCCACTCTTTTACCCCGACTATAAAATGATCGGGACTAAACACAGAGATTATGCCTTTTAATAATGAGGCTTAGAGTCAAACTGCTAACTGGTTAATCTAGGTAGAGTGTTAACTTACCACAGTTTAGTTAACGTTACATAAATCAATCGCTTTGTCAAATAAAGGTTCTGTTCTGACCTGTCCTGTCCTAACGTAGAACATTTATACATTTATACATAGCTCCCTGCATAAACCAATGTTTAGGCTAAACTATATCATGTTTTGGCAGCTTAACAATAAACTTGAAATCTGAATTAAAACATAAAATAAAATATACTGATATAGCTATATAAAATGATGTAATGAATGCCTGTTGCTGGGTGGTTTGTTCCAGCTTATTAAATCTTAACATTAAGTCTAAATATTATGTTATCAAATTATCGAAATATTGGTGCGAAGAAAGCGAAAATGGATACTTAAAGAATATTAAACTCAAAATAGATGATTACAAACAGAAATATTCTGTTTACAAACCGGTTTTTATTACAAAATATATTTTTTTGGTTACAGATTCTGTTTTTTGGTTCTCAAAACTTTAGGACCTATTTTGATGCCATAGGACTGCATCAAAAACCGCCATTCATTTACTGTGCAAAAAAGAATCCTCATGTTAACAATGTTCAGAAACTTTCCTGGTCTCAGATCTGGGATGGACCATCATATTGTGGAAACGTGTATTGTTGTTAGATGAATCAATATTGCAAATCTTGAAGACGTGGCATCTTATGCATCTTGATAATAAAAATTAAATATCCTAGTTTCATACTGTCTATAATGATATAAAACTCAAAGTACTTGAAAGGAGCACTCCGATTTTTTATATTTGCATTTTCCGTACCATCCCAACTTATTCTAATTTGAGGTTGTATTTCGTACACCTAAGAAAAAATGTGGATATTCCCAGTGTTTTTTTTTTTGTGCTGTTTTGATGTAAGAACTTTTTATTAGTATATCATTATTTACTTTCAATACTGGAAGCATACATTCACTAAATGAATTTAAATGACTTGCAGCTGAATTGTTCATACTCCCTTACATAGTAAGTACAACATTTTACTTTGTATCTCATTCTCTATTTTCCCTTGAATCATATAGGTATAGTTATATTGTATACTCACATTTGACGGCTCATACTAAAGTATGTGGTATTTCCCCACAGCAAAGGTATCAAATTAATACCCATTTGTTAATGTGAAGGTCTAATTCAATAAGTAATTCCAAGCTATCTGCACTGTGGCAATGAGGAGCTAGAGAGATGGAAAATGAAAGAGACTACTCTGTAATCTCTGTCATCTTTCTTATGTGTCCACTGATGCGTGAGTGCCATTTGATTGACAGCTGCTTTCAGATTGTCAGATTCTTTATCGGCCACACCTGATCAACAGAGTAGCCTCATGATATCACCACTACTCTTTATTTCGTCTGGAAAACCTACATCTGACATTTATACTTTATCTACAGCCACAGCCAGGCGCACACACACACACACGCACACACACACACGCACACACACATGCACACACACCTACCGTATCCTTATCCTGAGTAACAAAAAAAGAAAATCTTTTGACTATTTTGTTTTATTAAAATAAATTAGCATTTTTTGGGGGACCAGAAAAAAGCAGCCACAAGGTTAAAATATGTCAGATCTTTTTATCCTTTTAAGAGAGAGACACACACACAGAGATCACTCATGCAAGAGAGAGGCATGGACTATTGAGTTTAAGTCAGTTTGTGAGGCAAATTTAACTCAAAATTTTATGTGCGTTGGTAAATCACAAATTTAACCTTGGAGCTAAAAAGTTTCTATTGGGCAGTTACTTATCCTGTGTTCGTTTGGTGGTGATTTAATTCAAGTTGTAATTCTTGGAGCAATAATGTATACCTTTAACATCAAACTTTCCATTTTCTACCTTTTATCTAAACATGAACACACACACAAGCACACTCACACTGTAAGATAAGTCGCGCTTGTGGCAAGCTGGGGGTTATCGGCCGTGGTGACAGTCGAGTAGCAGAGGGCTGGATGAGTCTGCCTCTTATTTAAGGCTAAGCTCCAGAGACCAGTGGAGGGTGAAATTATCCTAGGCACACAGCACTGTGTGTGGGCTACTGGAGCATGACCGCCTGGGACCCCCAGCCAGACCTCCATGACCCATGGAGTTTTCATCATAGCCAAGGGTTAAGCAAATGATCAGAGGATTGATGCAGCTAGTGTGGGTGTTTTCATGAGTCTGTATGCACACTGAGTGCTCAGTGGGTTGGTTTGAACCAGACATGGCTGAGGAACTTGTGATGGTAACACCAGAGCAGTGGTAGTCTTGCATAGCCAGATACGGATGTTCTGTGATGTCTTCTTTTGTTTAGATATATTTATCTTTGTTTTGCCTTAATAATGCTGCTGTCAGACACTCTCATAGGCATAGTTTACAAGGTCTTAACTGTTTTATGTAATCACACTACACAAAACTCCAATCTGTTCATTCCACAGACCTCTTTTTGAATTTGACAACAGTCGTGTTGTTATGCTAAGTAGATGTCATGCCTTGCTTTGTGTCACAGTTACTAATGGTATCTTTCTCCCTCAATTTCTACACACACACACACACACACACACAAACACAAACGCACGCACACATTTTTTCTCCTGCAGTCTCAGCTGCAGTACTCCACCACTCCCAGTGGGCCTTATTACCAGTGACATTCAGCCCTATCTACCTCCCTACTGTCTCTTCAGAGAGAGAAAGAAAAGAGAGCGAATCACATAAATAGTGTGCAAGTCTTAGGCCAATCTCATTTTTCTTCTGTGCTTGTTGGTCCAGACCAAGAACTATACATGCTCTTCATGGAAAGTAATGCTAATAAGGCAATATGCATAAAACTTGTCCCAGTTTTGAGACTATACCTCTTCTCTCTCTAGGAGTGCTTTATCACTCACACTCACCAAAAGTGTTATAGCTGTACAAATAAACTAAAAAGATGAAATTCTACAAAATCGTTGTGTGAGTCCAGAAAGTTTAATGCACGTGTTTGGTAAAACTGCTTTTTAAATTTAATTTTAAGCATTTATTAGACTTTCTTTTCCAGAGTGACTTACAATTGTACAACCTGACAACGGCACTCGGGTGGCACAGTTATGTACAAGCCCACCACAGCAGGGACCTGGGTTTGTGTATTCCGGCCTGGTTGATTGCCACACGCAGACACGATGGGCTAAATCTGATTAAGAAAAGGTCAGTCTGGGGATCATACACAAGAGCTGCAACAGTGAGCTCCTTCCAGCCCCCCTTCCATGGCACGCTAATGTCTGTGCCCAATGTTCTCAGGGGATAGGTCCCGAAGGATAAGGCAAGGCTAAAAAGGGTTAAGGGCTCAACAGCAGCAGTTTTGCAGTCTTGAGATTAGTGAAATAGTAAAAACCCCCTGCATCAATACTGCAGTTTCCCTTCATTATTTTTCCCAGAGTTTTTCAAACAGTCCAGCAGCTTTTCTCAGCAGTTTCTTTCTTTTGCCACAACATGTGCACATTTACCATCTTTATAAGAATCTGTATTAAACAATACTGAATTAAATAATTGCTTATATAGGATTTATATGTAATGCATATTATTAATATATTACTATGTTGTCACAGCACGGTGGCTCGTGGGTAGCACCGCTGCCTCGCATCAAGAAGGTCCCGGGTTTAATCCCAGGGTGGAGCAGCCTGGGTCCTTTTTGTGTGGAATCTGTATGTCCTCCCCGTGTCTGCGTGGGTTTACTCCAGGTACTCTGGAATTCTCCCACAGTCCAAAGACATGCATGTTAGGTTAATTGGTGTCTCTAAACTGACTTTGTGTGTGTGTGTGTGTGTGTGTGTGTGTGTGCACGCACCCTATGATGAGTTGGTGCTCCGTCTAGGGTTGTTCCTGCTCTTGCGCCAGAGCTGCTGGGTGGGCTCTGGCTGGCCCACGGCCCCATCTGGATTTAGAGGAAGATAATGGATGGATGGGTGGATACTATATTGTTTTTAATAATATATTAGAAAAAATTATTATATTGATGTTCTGGATAAAATTGATCCATGAGAATATATTTACAAAAACATTAATGGACTCCATGTATGCTATTAACTAGGGTCTCTGACCCCTGAACTGAAAGATCATGGCCTCAGGCACCATTTGGAGGTTTTGGCCCTTTAACCCATTGATACGCTGCCCTCACCTTCACCTCCCGCAGGAGGTGATTTTCTCCTCCTTCCTTCCTGATGCTCAGTATTAAAGATTTTGTAAGAATGTAACATATAATATAAACAAATCACATGCTACACTCTTACTTAGATCTACTATGCCATATATGATGATCTTATATCCCAATAAAAAGTTTAAATAATCTCAATGATTTAAGCAATTATGAAGAGCATGACACTCTACCCCATGTGTGGGCAGGTGCCCGATTGGCTAACATGTTAAATTATTATGAAGCTGCTCATATTTTCTATTCATTAAATGTGGTGAAATGTCTTCACTTGCTATATGTGGATTTAAATCCAGAACTGAACCACTGCTCTGTGTACCACATTAAGTTTTGTATAATCAGTTACAGAATGGGCAGTGGAAGTCCCAACTTGGTTGATTTTTTTCTTTATGCTTAGTGGTCTTGTGAGTCTTGGTTTATTGCACCAATTATTCTTTTCAGGATGCACTAATGCCATATCCATATTGTGTTACCAGTGTTTAAAGAACATGATCATCTGTCTTACCATACCCTAACTGTCACCATAATACCCAAGACAGAAATTTTCTCACCTTACCCTGTCAAGGAATATCCATGCTCTACCAGCTAGCATGCTGCTAGAATGAAGGAAACTGTTCTGCATTATAATAGGTCTGAATGGGACCCTTTGCAGCTCAAAGTCTGACTAATTGGACATCAAACAGACTGTGTGTGGGAGAGATTAGTGTGTGGGGAGGGAGCTGTTGGCTTAAAGCAGCACCAACTCATCAACTCTATATCACACTGCTTTGTTCTACATCTGCACTGTTTTAGGAACACTGTCTCATGAGAGGATTTTTTTTTCTTTTTGTACTGAGTCTTTACACCTGGTAATAACAATGTGTCTTAAAAAAACTTGACATTGGCCATATTTAAAGTAGTTTTGTAAAATGAATAATCCCTGCCCCCCACACACATTCTCCCCCTGTTTAACATTGATTATTGGCATCAACAGGACTTCAACCATGATTACTAGAAAGAGGTGCTGTTGTGCCACCCAAGCATCATTGCAGTAGCAGTAGTAATCAAATTAAAAATAGTTGCAGTAGTAGTAATCAAAATAGCAATAGTAGTAATAATATCAATAAGTATAGTAGTCATAATAATAATAATAATAATAATAATAATAACAACAACAACAACAACAACAAGATTATAATAGTCTCACTTATTCCATACTCAGGCTGATTCATGGTAATGGGGGGACAGGGGCCTATTTTTAACGAAAATTTGTTTTAATTTTTTGAATAATGTTGCATTCAGAACTTTATATGTTAAGCATTAAATTAAATATTTTCCCTAGAAACATCCTACTTACGCTTATAAGCTGTATATGTGTGGGTTGATAAGTTGTTCAGACTCCACCAGTGTGAAGTTTGCATGTAAGTTGCCCTGTTTATACCTGGCACTCTGGCTTCCTCCTACATTTAAAATACATAAAATAGTTTTAAAGTGCCTTTAGTATGTGTGTGTGTGTGTGTGTGTGTGTGTGTGTGCTCTACTATGGATTGGCATAATGTCTAGGGCTGTTCTATCTGCCCCTTCAGGGTCATGGTGGATCCAGAGCCTATCCAGGAAATAATAGACATTAGGGAGAAATCCATAACAAGACTTATTTACTATTATTTACTCACTCACTTACTCTTACAGGCACATTGGTCTTTCAA
The DNA here is from genome assembly GCA_034780255.1 of Parotocinclus maculicauda. Taxonomy (NCBI): domain Eukaryota; kingdom Metazoa; phylum Chordata; class Actinopteri; order Siluriformes; family Loricariidae; genus Parotocinclus; species Parotocinclus maculicauda. The sequence continues at coordinate 13,995 of JAUZSU010149763.1, forward strand.
CTTATGGTTCTGTTAGAATCTGAACTTGAAACCCATTTATTAAGAAGTACAACCTTACAACATTGACAAAATTAGCAACTAAGAAAGAAAAATGCATACATATAGACAGATACATTCCTGAGAGTATAAATATATTATTTGCACAAACTGGTTTTCCCAAGAACCAAAGTCTGTTAATTAATTTTTTTTTTTAAACACTTTGTAATTATTATATACAAGTACACACATTCTGGATGCAAGTTGCCTGTTGTTCAGCACCATGGACAAGGACATGCTGAATAATCATATTACAGTGTACCGTTCCCTTTACCTCTTGATATTACCTTCCTAAAATTACATTTATGGCTTTCTAATGAAACATTAAGTAAAGCAATTTTGTAACTGAGTGCTTTGAGGATCTGGTGTTTTGCAAGTTAATTGGTCTTGGTCAGGAGTCCGTGTTTATCTGCCCATCATTTGCTCTGCCTGGGCCATGTCAGCTAGACAGATTTTAATATCATTTACATTGTTTCATAAAATTATTGAAAAACAAATTGACAAACAAAATGTATTATTACTAGTATTATTATAATTTTATCCTCAACAATCCATCAGGATTCCATCTCCGTTCAGTTCGCGTGTCTGACCACCGGCGCCCTTGTGCCCTTCCGCGTTCCCGAGAGATAGTGGTAAAGTTCCGGGGGCTTTTAGTGCCGAAGGACTGGTATGGGCGGGTAACCCCCGAGG
>JAUZSU010149773.1:4366-26443 GCA_034780255.1 Parotocinclus maculicauda
ACCAGAAATGGACTGTTTTCCGCAAGGCTGTATTACGTAACAGCAGCATGCTTATAGCATGTGTCTGGAGTAAAGTTTCGGCCGTTTATAAAGCTCCACTTGAATGTTAGGTTAAAAAAACATCATACCACAAGGAGATGTTTGATAAATATCAAATTCTTTTTCCCAGGCCTAATGAATTAAGTGCACTGTGTGCGTGCAGTGTGTTCTTGATGTCATTTAGTGATGTTCCTTTTGTTTTTGAATAATATAGTGTGCCACCTCTGTTAAAGTAAAATCATTTGTAATGATTTATGTTGACAAGCAAACCCAAAGCATTTATAAAAAGTACTGGTTTCTCTGGTTCCCCTTAATAATTGCATTAATGGTCCCAGTGAAAAAAGTAAATCAGTCTGTTTACTTGTGACTATGGATGCTTTCATTGGGTACTTGCCGATACAGAGTACCGATACGAGTATAATAACACTACAGTTCTTACAGTGATTTTCAAAACATGTTTTCTTTTTAAAGGATGTTCCTCGCTTTCTGGCGATAACACAGTTAAAATGTACATCATGTGCTTGCATTGTTGTTTGACATTCAGCTGTGCTAAACATTATGTTTGTATTGGTATCGGTGCATCGCGACCGTATCCCGACTTGTGATTGCATTTCCCATGCTGGTTTAGGAAACATGTCTGTAATGTTCTCGTGGTATTAATGCTGACTGCCCAAGTGTCAAACTGGATTCTCTCCTATATATAACCACCAGCACAAAGAGTTAAACCTGTTTTGAACATCGTTGTGATGGATCTATTTTTATTTTAAAGCATGTTAGCAGTTTAAAGTGCTGAATTGCCAAGAGAGTACAACAAGCTGTGAAAGTTTGACAACAGAGGGAACAGTACCCATTTACTGAAGATTTTCAGTGTCTCCATATAGAGCCGTTGAAGCAACTGATTTACTTTCTGCATTATATGTTGTGCACATTTACATTGTATTCTCTTTGCATTATAATTTGTACAAGTAATTATTTTTAAGAAATGTGTGCTAATGTGCCTTCATTTTTAGTGTGAGATGCTGAGCATTGAGTTTTGGTTTGCAGAGTTCTTTTTAGTGTGTGTGTGTGTGTACATTTTGTTTTAGCCTTATTCTGCCTGAGGAAAAGAACATTATTTAGTCTTATGTAATTTATTTGCCTGTCTTGACAGCAGGTGGATGCACAAAAGCTTCTGGGTGGTAAATTTGTAATTGTGAAAATACTCATTAAAATGAGCAAAGGTTAAACAAATGAGGCAACGCAATCTTTTATTGGTACACGTCAAGAAAAATCTGGGATATTAATGACAGATAATACTGATGTGGAAGGAATTCATTATCAACGTTTGAAGATCACAGAAGATCATGATTCATTACAAACCCTAATTTGAATTGAATGGACATAAATTATGAATAAGTGAAATAAATGTTCATTGTTTTAAATGAACTTAAAAAGGCAGGGTAATTGCACATTCCCAGATGTTCCCCCAGTGTCACTATATGACTGCAGTAGCATAGTGTAATAACACAGCGTTGTGTCCACATGTATGAAAGTTAAAAGTTAAATACACTTATTATGCCTCGGCCCTCACCAATAATAATTGCTTATGTCAGTTAAAACGTTCTACGGATGCACCTTGTGTGTTGTCATTATTGCAATGGAAAGATCTCCAAGCAGATAAGTCATCCTTACCATTTGTAAACTCGGATTTTCGTTTGGGAAAATTCTTGTTTTCCGCTGAGCTGTGCAGTGAAGGGAATAAAAGAGAAGGCGAATGAGATGGAACATCAGTCCTCTTGCTCCTGCTGCCAATACACCATTGCTCAGGTACTGTGAAATTCTTATTTCTGAATTGTTTTACGTTGTCCTTACTTTGTCTTTTGTTTAACTTAGTTTGCCACTTAATGCAACAAATTTAGGTTAAAATATGTGATATTTAAATTCAGTTTAGAAATATTAAACCTTTTAAAGTGACTTAAGTGCTGCAGTCAGTATATAAATTTGTAGATCAAGATAGTAGCTTATTTGAAAAGGATTTGTACAAATTGTAAACCTCTCAGACATAAATTTTACTGGGTGTTGTTTTGTGAAGTGATTGTGATATCTGAACAATTATTTTCTTGTGTAGTGAGAACACATAGTAGCCGTTAGCATGGAATCTGCTATTAATGTGCTGGTCTCCGAGTTCAAGACTTTTGCTGCTAAAGATGGCAGCTCACACACTCTGAGCAAAGAAGAACTTCAAAGCCTAGTGTTGTCCCAACTACCAAACCTTGTCAAGGTCAGATCCATTATTTACCATTCTCATCATGTTTGGCATGCACTAAAACATTATTTCATTATCGCCATTCATTTTGCAACTGCTGTACTAAAATAAATCTTTATTCCTCTCCCAATTAATCCACAAATAATAAATTGTTTGTTCAATACTTGCTTATTTTGTTTCTGTATTGTCTAGAGTGGGGTTTATTGAATAGCAGACCTCTGAAAAGAGCAATGCAAAGTTATACTAATGGGTGGCTTGGTGCAGTAATTGTTATAATAAAGTTTAGCAGAGACATTTGGTTTTCTGTGGCCAATAGAAACTGTGTGGCATCACAGCTTGCTATTGGATAGTAAAATGGAGCTTAAATCGCAAATAAAGGCCTGTCCGTCCTGTGTGATTACTTGCAGAATGCTACCGATCCGGCCGTGATCGACAATTTGATGGGTTCCTTGGACGACAACAATGATGGAGAGCTCACATTCCAGGAATTCTGGCAGCTCATTGGCAAGCTGGCAAGCACACATGGTGGATTTAGCTAATTATATTACAGTCGAACAATTTGAAATCTGTCATTGATGCACTTAAAACTTGAAACTTTTCCATCTATCTGCAATAGAATCATTTTAATTTTACTTAACTGTTGACTAAGGCAGGTGACATGACTGAAATAAAACTATTGTTCTAGTCGAATGATTGCCTTGGCTGTTTGTTGGATGAATCTTACAGAAATTGCATATCTTCAACACTTTGCCTGTCAGAGACAGTAGTAGACTGGGATAAAAGATTGATTTAATGGCGTCATTATGCTGTTGCTGTACTCCATCTAAAGCCCTCAATGGCAAATGCAATCTATTGCATTTGAATGTCTCTAAAGAAACATTTCAGCTCTGTGACCAGGATGGATAAAATGTTTACTCACTGGAGACAAAGATGTCCTCGAGTCCACAATGTGCAACAGTACAGTTTTGTCTATGTAGAAAAGGCCTATGTAGCACAAATGAAAGCCCATTGTTTCTGTGAGGATTTTGGTACAGTAGTATGGCTTAGTTTGGCTTCTTTGAAAGCAGTGAGGTCACATGAGGTATTCACTAGGTGAAGTAGGTTAAAAGTAAAGGAACAGTCAATCATTATAAGGGCAAATGGCCGCACTGTTTAAAGGTGTGTCTTAAAATCTGGCACTGTTAACTTACTAAGTGCTTGCTTGTTTTGGGGGTTATGAGCAAACGCTTATATGGCCTGAGGCCGCAACAAAGACGTTCCTTTGTTCACCGGACTTTGTAGCTTTAGTCAAACAAAATATGGGGCATTACAAAGGACACATCACACATTGACAGGTACAGGTACAGTCACACATCAGCAGGGCGGTGCCACCCCCTGGCGCGCGCGTACGTTCATACAAAGCCCTACACCCTGATAACACAGAAGTAGATATATGTTGTAAATGCTGATATCATCAACAGGAAAAGTGTATGATTCAAACGGTGGGATAGGTCGAGTTCCTAGATGAGAGATGTGCTCGTATAGGCACAAAGATTTCGTTGCTGCTTCGAAATTCTGGCGTTAAAACTAAAGGCCACGACATCGAGAAAGGGTAACACACACACACATCCTCTCTACTGCTGGCCCAGAGGAAATCCTTCCTTCCCCCATTTCAGCAGAGCATCTCATTTCAACTCAAATAAGGCGTTACACAAAACCATTACGTCCACAACAAACGACCCCAAATCAAATATGTTTATAAAGCAAAAGTGATCCCACCAAAGAATTCAGCAAACTTTGGAACAGTACTTGCAGCTCCCCCGCCCCAGTCCATCCCGAAAGTGTACACGCCCTCTGACTTGTGAGCGAGGAAGGAAAAAAGTTAAAAGAAAAAAAAAACGTAATCAAGGAAGATATTCTCGCTAGCCTTTCTGGTTTGACAAGTTTTTTTCTGGTCGGTAAAGAAGCAAGGGAAATCAAAAGAGTGGTCTAAAGTTAAAATTAAGTCAGTCGCTGGTGTATATCGGTTGTTTATGGTAAGTCAAGTTATCTGTATGCTTTTATTCTGTCTGGTTTTGAATTTGTGTGCATTTTTTTTCCTGTTTGATGGCGGTACGAAACGCCACGTTTTCGATCCGCCCTTCCACTACGGGATTGACTGTGCTCGAATTCGCGCTTCCCTTTTGCCAAAGTGTCATTTTGTATGAAGTTATTTGCTATTTTATTACGGTTTATTTTACTTTAAGCCTAGCGTGAGGTGTGGCGTTGTTATATTGGGTTTCACACAGTGAGGTGTGCACGCGCATACCGACACAGCTTTGCTCGATTTTCCTGAAGTAGCCAAGGTTGTTATTAGTAGTGTTTTTATTATCTAAAAAAACAAAACAAAATAATAAAACTATCAAAACTATTATCCTTTTCTAAAATGCTACCGTATATTAATGTTTCATTTAAGGCCCATTTATAAGTTAATATCACATAATATATAAATACATATAGATAGTCGCTTATCTGGTAGGCAATAAGGCCTGGGTTTTAGTCCTGTCTTGCCAAGTAAGTCACGTTATTGACAGACAACACAACGTTTAGCAGACGCCTATATCCATATCCACTTACTGTTGAGCTTAAGGATTAAGCGGCTTGCTCGAGGCAGCTTGGCAGAGTATCTTTCTGATTAATAACGCATTAATCACCGTCCACTCTGTAGTGCCAGTCGAAATAGGTAAATATAGTACAGCGGTCCTATATATTGTTTTCTTACTCCCTCTATCTATCGTGTGACGCCTGGGAGCCTGATGTAAGAGGGAACAGGGGTGCCATTTTGGACACAGCAGCAGCAGGTTGTCGGTGGGCTGTCGTCCGAGTTAAGGCTAATTTATGCACAGCTTAAATTTGTTCCTGTGTTAATTTTTTATGGCGCGGTAGCGTTATCGTCCGACTGCTCACCCGGTGGATCGCGTTAGGAAACGCAAACCCCCTTTAATCTGCTCGACGCATTGGAGAGAAACGAGAGCCAGCCGGGCTTAGTCTATATATTTAATGATGCGCCCCAGCTTAGCGTCTTCTTTTGCGAGACGTGATATGCGTGTTTGCATCACAGCACCTCTTCCAGCACACTAGATATTAGCGATTAAACGCCAGGTCTCGCTTATGGACTGACTGACAGTCAGTGATGCCGTTGACGGCAAACATGTAGGCTTTAGGTTTGCATATATTAAGGCTTTATCAACCGAGTGTACCTTTTAATAATTTAACTGAGCTCTCGACTGGAATGGCAGAGGTTAGAAAATGTCATTCCGAGACACTTAGGGGTATTCTGAGAAGGACTCGCTTGAACAGTTGTTGGTGTAGTTCAAACAGTAGGGAGATGGATGTTAAGATAAAGCCTTGAGAAGCTGAATTAGGCAATCACGCGCGTGTTTAAGAAATGGTGCCAGCTGTGAGTAAACAAGTGGTGCCATCGTTTTCATAAACGCACAGTAGGCTATCTGATCTGTGTCATCCCAAAAGTGAATGTGTGTTAAACAGCTTAGGCCTGAACTGAACATGCTCCGCTGTACTGAGCAAAACCTGTTTACTCGAAACGAATTTCTTATGGAGGACGATGAGGACCCTCAGCAACTTTCTGTTCCCTTTTTCAGTCCTTGAAACCATTTAGCTTGTAGTCTGTGGTAGTTCCTTATATTGTTTCTCAACCTGCAGTGGCACGTGACACAAAGTATTTTTTAAGACTTATTTTAGCCATCAAATGCACATATGCAGCTGCTTGATTGACCGTGTTTGTTGTGGCCCAGTTCGAGAACCACTGGCTTATGTTATACAGATGTAGTGAGCTGGGATTAGTTTGAAATAACAGTTTTTCAGGACAATGTGGGTGTCCACAAGCAGCATTCCTCTATAGGTTATGTGTAAGCTATAGAAATTTAATGTAGCTTGAAACTAATTTGTCACAGTAATATTCAATAACATACATAACTACCATACAAATCAAAATAATGGGAAAGTATGATGGTGTATTATAGTAGTAATTGCTATTTCATAATACATTTTGGCCATATAGTTCACTTTACACCACAATCAAGTCGGGTCTGCAAACTCATTTTTCTCCATTCAATTACTGCACATTTTCAAGAGCTTTCGTTATGATCTGTTTATTTTCTCTCAACAAAGGGCAAGCTCTGATAAATTGAAAGCATCTTTTTCAAACCAGAAATACCTGTCTAAAATATTCTGGAACACTCCTTCTGATTTATATTTGTGTACTTGCAAATGCCCTTGTTTTTACTTTGGTTTTGTTTAAATAATTATATGCGTTTGTCAGATTTTGGCTTGAATGTCCTGTGGTTAAAAAAACAATAGGAACTCTTGACTACACCCAAAGAGCAAAACACTGAAAACGGACAGAGCTAGTTCAAATGCATTTATTTTTATCATTTTTTAAACCACACATTCACTGCTCATGGGGAACACAGGGTGCAGGTGTTAGCAGGTGTTCATGTAAAACAATTTAAACATAATGTTAATAGATTCTAAAGACCACAGTTGTTCATTGTTGTATAGCTCCCATGACACACTCTGTAGCTCTGTTGGACTATATTAATGAAAGTTATAAACCCTTTTTATATTGCGAAAGAGAATATGAACGAATGAGCTTTTGAACCATTCCAAATGACCGCTGTAAACACTAGGCTGTTGACCTAAAATAGTTTCACATTCAACAACTTCTGTCTAGCAAACCGAAAGCAAATAGAAAACAATATCTAGCATATCTACAGTTTGTCAATCTTAGATAATCCAGAGTGGTTAGGTTTCATAGCACGATCTGGAGGATAGCTTCCATTTCACTTGCTTCATGCCAGAGATTATGCAGTAGTGCCTTCAGGCCTTTGGCAAACTCCCTATGAAACCTTATCCCTTAATAAGCTACTGTCGCATCACAATACTATCTCTGCTCTAATTAGTCTAATAGATACATTTGCAAATTAGTCAGTCATTATACATGCATACTATACATGCATAATGTTGCAGGGAGAGCACATTGCTCACTAGACTTATGTATAGTGATCTTTTTAAGAAACGATGGGGTATCTTTTGATGAGAACTAGACTAGCGATAGCACAGAAAACATTCCAGGTGCATTTGTGTGACGAAGCGAAATGCATGAATGGAATCTCCATGATAACAAGATATTTTCTCTTCAAACCCCAACACTGTGTTGATTACCTCTGCCCTCATATTTAGCCTACATATAAATATATATAGAGCTAACCCAGTGTATTAGAGAGACGTGGTAATACTTTTACTCTGCTCTTAAGAATGTCGTTCAACGCTGACTTGTAGTCTGAAAGTGTGAAGCGTAAGAGAGCTGAGAGGTGACGTTGTTGTGCATGTCTTGCTACGTGACTCAAAGCAGAAGAGTAGACAGATAAATGGTGGATTGTGCAATATGAAGAAAGAATGTGTGTGTAAACAGATAACATGAGAGCTGGCAGAAGGGAAAGAAAGCAAAAATGCCTTGGTGCTGGTGATCCCATAGGTAACACAAAGCTGCTGTGCAGTCAGGCCTTCAGCAGATCAGATGACCTAGCAGAGATCAGGAGAGTCATTGTGGCGACTCCCTTCTCTCTCCTGTCTTTCCTTATCTGCAATTAACTGTCAGCTCCTGGCACCAAGGCCTAGATCACACCCTCTGCTTTAAAAAGAATCAAATAATTAGAGTTATATTGTGTGCATCATATATCTTAGAGCAAGAATGGCAGGTATGCCTGAATGGTGCATTTGTTTTTTAGATAACCCAAGGAAAAAGTGGTCATTGCACAGCACACCAGAAGGAGTTGAAGGTTAATGGTCTTAAACTTTTCAGTGAATAAAAACCAAAGCCATGAGCTACTTCTGTAACCCAGGGCAGCGGAGTTGTTACATTGTGAATGTTTGACCTTTTTATGTTTTATTGTCTCATTTTTAAATGTTTTCCCTTAACATTTGTGCAGAAGTAAGAGCAAACATGGAAGGAGCTATCAAGACATTAGTGTCAGTCTTCCTGAAGTCAGCAAAAGGCAAGGAGAACCTTGGAGAAAAGGACTTCCAAACCCTTGTGAAGAACCAGCTAAAGAACATAATGACGGTTAGAAATTGTGATCCCTCTCTGCACATTAGACCAGTGATTGATGGAACATTTATAACATCATAATTTTCCATTTCCCAATCTTAGAGCTTCCAATGTATTAAAATAACTGGAATTATGATTGCCCAGCAGTTGATCGGCTAAGCTAACAAAAAGGATATACAGGACACATGCACAAACATGCAAACTCATGGCCATGAATCGAACCAGGGGGTGGATATATTTGATTGACACTAGGGTTATGCGGCATGTCGTCTTTGATAATAAACTGTTGATTTAACAATGTGCAGGCTGACCTGATCAAGTATGTCATTCTGCAAAATAAACAGTTAAAAACACATCTTAAGAGTTCATATTCACTGCGTCATGTATCCATTTAGGATAAAGAACTGCACACGTGCACAAATTCATGAGGCACTCAAAAGTTCCTAGAATGCCTGAAGTTCAATAAGATTGAACAAACTGTGCCAGGAGACAAAATACACATGGCACCATCCTGGCAGTTTACGTTATTAGATATAATTACTAGACGTGGCTTATCCTCATTCGCATGCTGGTGGATTAGCCTTGAAATGAGAGATGTTGCCCCAACTGAGACATCTAAAGAGATATTGCCTATGGATATTAATAAATGTGCAATATAGCTCTTCGAAATTGTTTGAATGCCACTGTCCATATGAGTCCAAACATATGAATCAGTATAACTAATAATACTGTTCTGGTCATTTTTGATCTTTCATTAGGATACAGACAGCTCCGAGGCGATAAAGCAAATGCGTCAAGGCCTTGATTCCAACCAAGATGGAAAAGTCAGCTTCCAAGAGTACATGACACTGATCGGCTACTTGGCAAAGGTGTCCAGTCAGATGCAGTGCACCGACAAGGAGACCAAAGCGGCCAGTTCTAGTCCAGCGACAAATTCCGAGGCTCCAGCTGCTTCAAAGGCAGAGCCAGAGGTAGCAAAAGTAGTGGAGGCTGTGAAAGAGGAAGTGGCACCCAATGTGAAGGTTGAGTCAGGGGAAGTGGTGGAATTGGTAGAGGAGGAAGAGAATGCAGCAGAGGTGGTAGAGGTAGTACAGAGCTCGTAGGCGCTCAAGAAATTTGAGGAAAACTTCTCAAAGCCTCCTCCACATCCCGTTTTTTTTAGTTCTGCATTTGTTTTTTTACCATTATACAACCTACCAAATTTTCCCAACACTACAACCGTTACCACTACATTCCAGAAGAAACCACTCGGTAATATCCATGTTTAAAAAGACGTATATGTATTATCATGTTGTTGTATTGTGTTTTAACCATTTAAAGAATTGTATTTGAATTTGTTTATAATGTTTACCTTGCATTACAACATGGATATCTAATTGTGCCGCCTTGCAATACAACATGGATCTCTAAATGTGCCACACAATACCTCTGTTAGTATGTTTACAAGTGTCACTTTTCATTGGCATGTTCAATTAAGTGGCTCTAGAGCTTTTTTTCTAAGAAAACGGTACTTCCACAAGTGACTCACATGCTAACACCACTATTTTGTTGTTGTTGTTTTTTACTACGTATGTGCCAGCAAATAACGTCTTGTACACATTTGGTTGCTTAGCATGCCAAGACGGTTTCTGTTTCGTAACAAGTGCTGTTAAAATTCACGTAAAACTGCCCAAATCTGAAGGACATCTCATGCATGACAATAAACCAGCCATATCTTTAAGCATTTAGTCTAATAGCATGTGTCACTTATGTCTGGTCTGCTTTTGTCTGGTATCTTATTCACGCAGTCGCATACAAACACAATACTGTAATGCACCATTTTATTTTTTGTTTTGTTTTGCACACATTCTTTATCCATCATGTGCACCGTCTTTCTCTCAAGTGCTAATATCTCCAGGGGGGCTGCAAAAGAGCCAATATTTCTCCTCACACATTAGAACTGGAAGGCAGACTCATTTATTTACTTAAAGGAACTTGGAGGAGATGACTATATGTCATTTGTTCATTAGTCTGTCATGTTTTTCTTTGTTTCATGTTTTTCTAATGAAATATTAATGTGGATTTGGATTCACTTATACAAATTTATGACTAGTTATTGTCTACCATTATAGAATAATTCCACAAATTCAACACTGACAAACCCTGTGCTGGGATAGGTACATTTGGCAGATGCAAATATCAAGTTAAAACACATTGTTAGCTATGTCACCTGACTATTTAAATAGGTCCTTTGTGCTCTGTGTAAATTGCTAACAAGCTTATTAGCCAGCGGCGGAATCTCAAAATCGATATTGATGTAAACCGCTTAAGATGTCATCTAATGTGTCATCTAGACACCTGTGTTTGAATACTCACCTTGAGTCAAAATTGATTCATGTCTCTGCTAACTGAAAGGCTTTTTACAGCTTTAGTAACTCCAGCATTTTTGATAATTTGGCTGAATCTACATATTGCTATTCAAACTATAATAACTATAATACTAATAATATTACTGTAATGAAGAAGCATTTCAAAGACCACTAAACCGTTTAATGTATGTATACATGTATGTATGTACCTTCTAATGTTATTCATTAGTTATTATATCAGTTACTCCTTTTTACTCAACCATGTTACATACAAGTCATAACGTCACATAGACCTGAAAATGGTTTTATATAATATTGCCTTATCTAGGCTTTTGTAATCGCTTTAAAGCAGTGTTTGAAATATACTTTGATGACCATACAGAAATAAATGATTGCTTGTGCCTACTGCTCCAAATATGTCCTGGTGCCACACTTACAGTTATCCAGCTGTACATAGTACATCACATACATATTGATGATGTGTACATTGTGATTGTGTATAACCAGTGACTGGGTTTCTGTCATATTTGCTTTCGGCGTGGCTGACTCTATAGAGTACCTGGTGACGCGGGGCTCCATTACTTTAGCATTATCAATGAGCTGCTGCTCTGAAATACGATATGGGACACCACCGTGTCGGCCTCCTCAAGTTAGTATTCAGTTTTGATCGTGCAGCTATTGGCATCCAAAATGTTTTTTCCTCTCCCACAATCCATCAGAGCAGAAATACTTTTGTTTCTTAGTGCGTCTTACAGGCGTTCTAACCTGAATCAGTTATTAAGTAGGGTATGCAAAATGAAGAGATCATTATGTAATGTACAGTATAAGATATATTGTAAAGATCTAGGAGGGACTGTGGTAGCCTAGCGGTTAAGGCACTGGACTCTGGACCTAAAGGTCCTCCACAGTTGGGTCCTTAAGCAAGGCCCTTAACCCACAATTGCTTGAATTGTAAGAATATATCAGTTGTAGGTCGCTCTGGATAAGAGTGTCTCCTAAATGCTGTAAATCTATATTTACCTTATCCAGAAGTCATAAACATGTAACGTCCACAGATATTGCTTACAAAATGGACACCTTGCGTTTCATATTTATTTTATCGTTACTTCATGTAAACATACAATACTGTGCTGTTAAATAATTCCTATTACAAACTGTGATGCAGTAGCTTGGCCAGTCCATTAAAGAAAACTCTTAAGCACATCTATTCTTTCACTACTGTATAACACAGTGAAAGACTCAATTGTCCTGTACTGTTGAGTCTCCTTACAAAATTATGCAGGTGAACTAGAGGGTACAATGAAGGACAGGAGGAGGGACCACAGAGGGATGAAAAATAGAGGTTGATGAGGAGGAGGGAAGTGGGAGGTGAAGGGTATTTAAAACCTGAAGATGCTCTCTCTTCACTGTCTTCTGCTTCCTTGCTGTTTACCTGCATCTTGCTCTTCATCATAGACGAAGGAGGTTATTCAGAAGCAGTCAGGTAAGTGAGAACATTTAGACAGGGCATTTTCTTCTTGAAGCACCAAACTTCAGCTTGGAGAATTCAGGGCTTTAAGTTATTATTAGTATGGATGGTTTAAAATATTCATGTTGTGTAGTCTTCACAGTTTAAAGGGACAGTATAGCGTAACAGTTTGGATGGTGACTTCAAATAAATATGTTTCCTCTTTAGATATTCATTGTGCCTTTATTAGTTATACTGTGGTTTTAATCATATCATGTCATATGATGTGATTTAATCACCTAAATGAGAAGGCTAACAAACATAAACATTGCCATCTATGTCAAACAAATGTTCATTCATAGTTCATTCATTCATGCTACTAGGTTACTGTATCATGAGTGACATGGTTGCTGTGGCATCTCACTATGCTTTTTTATTCTACAGATTCCAGCTTTGCTATTTAGGATTGTCTCTCATCACCTCCCTTTCAAAACAATGTGCCATACAACATATTTGCTAAGATTCCTTGCTGGGATGATGCAGCAATGTCCATTTTGTGATTGTATCATACAAATATCTGTCAGTAATTCTATACTCTTGAGTGTCTAGCTTTAACCAGCTTTGTATAACTTCATTCCTTGAGGTTCAGACTGCCTGCGGGTATTAGTTCCACCTTACCGTCTGAGATGTCTCATTAGACTGTCTCGTAATGAATTAATGAGTGAAATCAGGAGGTATGAGTTCTCGAGATGCAGTTCTCAGGTCATAGCACTGCTACACATTACATTGCTCACAGAAATGAGGGGATGTTTCATAAAATTTTTGTGAGCAGTATATGATACATGTGGCAAAACCAGATGACCATAATGCCATATGAGCATTTGTAATAGTCTGTTGTTAAAATGTTGGGTCAGTGTTATGAATTAAAAGAAAAGAGGTTGTAATCTATAAGAACTAAGGATGTCGTTAAATTATGAACCAGTGTTTAAAAACAAAACTAATTGAAATGTATGTTTATGTAAACAGAATTGAACAATTTAACACTGTTAACTTTATTGACATTAATAGAGGATCATGGTTGACTATTAATCTATCATATTTTTTTTATTTAAGTCTGTGTCTTTCATGAGTGCCATAGGATTGTTGACCTGGCATTCAAGTTCTCTACATGCTTAACAGATTTTGGGTTTTGCTTTTGTATAATGATCTGTGCGTGGATAATGCATCAATATATAAGCCAATCATCCAGGTTTGAGTCCCTGCGGTCACACGCCAGGCATGACTGGCATTGTCTGAGGGAGGGGAGGCCAGCAGCAACCCCTGTCAGGCCCTGAGATTAATGTAATGTTATGAAAGCCAAGGAATAGAAGTTAGAATAATCTCCCTTGCCTGCAATTCCATCTACTCCTTATACATTTTTGTTTTTAGAATGCAGATGAGTGCAACATTTCTAACCTTCATTGTGTAACTGCTGCTTGTTTCTTGCCAATTCCTTTTCTTACTGTTGTTGTTAAGATAATGTCTGTGTCTATAATCCCTGTAGCTTGGCAAGCCTGGAGACTGAAGAACCAAGATGCCACGGTCAAATTGTGATGTGTAAGACTGTTGCTCTTTAAGTGCCATTTTATCCCTGCTATAGACGTTCCATTTCAGTTTAAATTATTACAAAACTTGTAGGACTAGGGAAAAATATTAGATTATTATATTTACCTCTTTTTAAGTGAGCATTTTGCATTTTTACTAAATGACCACTGTGTTTCTGTTCCATCATCCAGTTGTGACACTTCAGTTGAGCTTAAATTAGTCCCATGCCAGTCATGTGACCACACATATGGCTTGGAATAGAGTGCATGATATAACCCATGTGTTTTACGCTTGTCCTTTTTGTGAATACCTTACAGCATGGCCAGAGAACCCAGCACTAACCTGGAGAGCGCAATGCAGATGCTCATCAAGACTTTCCATAAGTACTCGGGGAAAGAAGGGGACAAGTACACACTTAGCAGAGGAGAGTTAAGAGAACTAATGACAGAGGAACTGGGAAATTATCTAGGGGTAAGATGACACAAATTTCTCATGCATATGCCACCCAACTCCTGAGTTTTTGCAGAGCTCAAGAGCATCAAACAGTCTGCTGTTGTGATATGTGGCATGTTTCAATGTATCACAAAGCTTATTGCATTTAAAAAGAAATACTTTAAATAAATTGACCACACTTATCATAGTCCTTTTATTTGTGTCCAACAAAGAGTGAAACAATACACAGTAGTTTGATAAGGAAAAATGTTTTAACATTATGGCAATTATTTTTTGTAATAATGGGCACCTTCGCTGGGGCTACAGTACCTATCCCTGGAGAACACAGGGTTTGTTTGAGATTTTTAAAATTGAAATATCATCTCATGGTAGTAGTACACATAACTGGTTCTGTGAGGCACCAGTGAAAACACAGAGGGCATTAAATAGATGAGAAAACTACTACATAACGAGATAAGTGCAGCAGTAACAGCTTGTTATTGCTTGTTTCTGGACCCTCAGTGTTAGGATTGGTCGCCACTCAGTACCAACAGTGTGTAATACAGCTCTCTATTTATTTATCTTAATGAATAAATCTCCAACCTACATCCCAGTGATGGCATCTGACCCTGCCAGTGGGCACTTACAGAACCCAAACTTAGGTCAACTCAATGGTGGGTCAGCATTTTAGAGACTACCCAAGTGAAGCCAACTGTGTTGCTGTAAAATCCCTTTTAATGTGCTACCAAATATTATAATTCAATATAAAATGAACATATAATAATGTATAATGCTTTCGAATAATTTATAGTTTTTGTTAATAATACAAGTCATTTACATCAAACGTTTCAGTTCAATTTATTTTAATGAAGCAAAATAATTGATGTGCAATAATTCAGTGAAGACACCTAGTAAAGAACCCTCCGCCGGTAGTGATTTAAATAAATAAGCTTTTAGCATGTTTTTCATGTCTAGGATATTGATATTACACAAAAAGAGTTTTGTGGCAACAGATTTTGAAGCCTGACACTATATGGTGTTGTCAGGGCTGAAAGGACTAGCTAAACGAACAAAGATTTTTTATAAATGAACACTCTTAAGAATGCAATGGTCACACTGACTTTGTAATATATTGTAATTTAGTGTACTAATCCTTGCTGGGAGCAGACATAAATATATTGTCAAGAGTGATATTGGCTTACATCGTTGTGATAGTGTGAATTCTTTACATGGTCCCACCCACATTTCAAAGCTATTTTCCTTCCAAATACACACCCATTGTTTTGGCAGCGATGAACTAACTGCTCCTTATTTCCTCTCGCTAATCTTTCCAAAGAATGCACAGGACAAAGATGCAGTTGAGCGAGTGATGAGTGACCTGGATGCCAACAATGATGGAGAGGTGGACTTCACCGAATTTATCATCCTCATGGGCGCCCTCACCGTGGCCTGCAACGATTTCTTCCTTGACAGCCCACCACCTAAGAACAAGCCTGATCTCAAATCAGATGCAAAAGATGGAGAAAAGAAAGAGTAGCAGGGGATTAAGAATGGGAGTGGGAGAGAGATATGAAGTGAAGTAGTGTTTCTTGTCATATGGGAGGAGATATCTTAGTTTTGAACTATTAATTACTTGAAATCTTCCAAATTTTCAAGCTTGTCATAATGCTATGCCCTCAAGACATGAACACTTTCAGTAATATCAGGAACAGTTTTGCCTAACCTAACCCTAATCTACTGCAACAGGGAAGCAGATGAAAAGCATTTGGGTGTAGACATATTGACTTGTAGAAAATCTTTCTTAATGTACTAGGATTAGTGTCTTCTTTTTAAAGGTACAGTCTGTGATAACAACTTTACTACGTTGTTGCAAAATTTTAGAAGGTTTAAGTGAATCTGTATCCTATTGAATATACAACAATTTAAATAAAGCATTATTACAAATTAAAAAGAATATACACATGCCATCTTGGAAAAGTAACAATTAAGCTTGGGTTGAAGGTCAGCGGCTGTAGCTTTACTTACAACATCACCGGTCAGCTAAACTGACCCATGATTATTACACTGAATTGACAAGCAAATACCAAAGCATGACTATAAAAACATAGACTGGAGCTTTGAAGATGTAAAGAGAAATTAATTCAGCTGTGTTTAAATATTCATGGTTATAGTGTGAATGGAGTTCATACACGCTATATAAACAATATTATCAGTGTTGAATGTTTGAATGTGATTGACTTGCTTCTTTCAGGGCACATATTTTGTAGCCTATTTTGTTATCTTCACCATTACAATAAATGTATTATACATCCTTACTAGATTCAAATGATTGTTTAATCCTTAAAAACAAACTTCATTGTTTTTGTATGGATTAT
The DNA here is from genome assembly GCA_034780255.1 of Parotocinclus maculicauda. Taxonomy (NCBI): domain Eukaryota; kingdom Metazoa; phylum Chordata; class Actinopteri; order Siluriformes; family Loricariidae; genus Parotocinclus; species Parotocinclus maculicauda. Next base: position 20,925 of record JAUZSU010149773.1, read on the forward strand.
CATGCATGTATATGAATCAATATAGTTGCAAATGAAAACTGATTTAGCCCTTCTTACCCTGGTCAGGGTCACAGTGGTTGGGTGGGGGTAGGTAGTTCAATTCTCAGTCGCTGCATTCCATAACCGCAGCATCCGTCCTTCACATTGCAAGCCCATCCTAAGATTGATCCCACGTCTAGCCATAAAGGACCCTGTTGTGGTGTGACTAGTGTTTTGTACTGCTTTACCACCTCAGTGTGCTAGAATGTATTCCAAAATTAATATTCAGTCCAATACTTATAAGCATACATTATTTATTTTGTTTATGACCATTGTAAATTATGGTGACTGTTATCTTATTTCCTGTTAATAAACATAGAAACAACATGGATTTGTGCATACAAGATGATAAAATGGTTACAAAGCTCCAAATTTAGTATTCATCGTTTTAGTACAGACATTGTTTTAAAACTGCTTTATAAAAGCTCGTTCTACACTCCAAATGAGCAAACCAGAGGCAACAGTAAAAAAAAGAAAAGAAACTCCTGAAGTGCAATAAGGAGGAATCCTTGAGAGGATCCAGGCTGAAATAGGGAACATATCATCCCCTGGGTGTGACCAGACAACAGGAATACATTGCTAAAAAAATATTGATAAATACAATAGAAGGAATTTCCATAAATCAAACATAATAAACCATTTGTCAGTACATGTCAAGGACTTAATCCACATTTATGAGTTTTATAATTGTGGGGGCATTGTTTTACATTCCTATCCTCCACTGGGGTGTAATAAGTTTAGCCAGAAACAACTTTTAAAATGTAGCTTTAATCCTACTACCCTTCTTTCTTCATATTCAGAACTGGCATAGCTGTCTGAAGCTGAAACGCACATTACATTCAACACCATTTATTCTGAAATCTATATGAACTCTGTGAGAGTATGTTTGGAACTTCAGGCAACTTGATCTAACACATCCGGGATATCACACATATCCTGTCTGACCCGTCATATTTAACCATGTTAGCTTCCAATGTCCACTACAATAAATTATCTAAGGGATAAAGGAATCTATTTATTGGGCATTTAAAAGAATCTAACTGAAAGGATGGGACTCCAAATTATGGAGAAAATGTGTCCAAATTCTTACATGTCTAAGAATGGCCAGTTTGGTGAGAATGGACGAGCACACATGGAATCGTTTATGTTTGAGAGTGCAATCATTCTTGACTGGCATGTCATACCTTGACTAAATCTTTAGGTGAATTCCAGACTTCATGGCACATTCCTGCTGACTGATACAACTTCCTCTTAATTACCTCCCTCCTTATTCAGCAACAATGAGGCTACATTTTAAACAAGACTTTCAGACTTTTCATCTTTCAAAATCCGTCTTAACATGCCTGTGGAGACTTTAAAAGTTTAACTCCTCTTAGGAAGATTACCATTTCAGCTTAACAACACCATCACACTTGAAGCACCTCAAATTTAAGATTAGTACATCTGATATTCGCATTATTGGCATACTGAGGTCTATGGTAAAGCAATTAGCCAACCTTCTGGCTACATAGTTTTATTCAAAATTATGGTTATTATGGTGTTTTATGATACTTTGACAAGAAGTAAGCTGGTAAGAATTCATATAATAAGGTAATTTGAGACTTCACCTCATTCTACCCATGAATAATGTGATTTAGTTTAGCAGTTCACTTATAGCATGTTATAATGGGATGAACGAAAGGCATGCAGGAGTTTCCAAATTACATACCAAAGAAGGAGACTTAAGTCTTGCATTAGTAACTCCACTGTGACTCGCATACCAGAAACTCAACTTTCACTTGCACAGAGAATTGAGACTCGACTAAGACTTGCTCGTAAACGTCTCTGCTCAGCAGTGTTGCAAAAGCATTGCTATTAAAGGCTGGTTTATGACATCAAGTAAACGCTCATCTTAAACTGACGTGAATATTAACCCTTCAGGTTAAGTGGTGAATTGAAAACTGGAGTCTCAGATCCAATGCAAAACCTGGCAGAACGAAAAGCTACAGGCAGTAAATGCTAAGGAACAGGGAAAAAACAATGGATTGGCTAGCATGTAGTTCGGATAGCATATATAGCTAGCACAGTAGATAGTTTAACTTCTACTTCTAATCTTCCCAGGAAGAAAATGTACTGTGCAATTTCATAGTAAAAATGTAAATTGCTTGACAGTTTTAATGTGAAGTTTCAGTTTGGCCATAAAGTTCACAGTTCTACTATGAATTTTGATGGTGCCACTTCATGGTTCTACTGCCAAATTTCACAGTCCATTTTTCATGGGTTGAGTTGTGGTAGCTTACAGATCACTTTTAAAACATTACATGGATTAGCCATCACACTAGTTAGCTAGTATACTTTCTACACAACTACAGACTAACCATCAGTTTTAAGGTCTTTTGCATAATTCAACACAGCATTAGCCGATGTGCATGTCAGTATAATTCTCTACTGAAGACATGTATCTTGACTCGGAAATGCATGAAAAAAATTGACTGACATGCTAGAGAACTTAAAATCATATGCTAGAGCGTAGAGAGTGGACTCAGATTCAGGAACTCGACTCAGACTTGCAGTAATGGAATTATGGAGTTCAAATCGCTGAAGTTCCCAAGAGCCTTTCAGGGGTACAGCTCTCAGGTTTGTATAAAATCCCAGGTCCCTGGTTTACAAAAAGCACTGTGAAGTGACTACTGCTAATCTGTGTTACATTTATTGGTATATTGGTTAATTACAATATTACACCTACTAATGTTTTATTCTATAATCCTGAATCAGAAAATGTTGGGATGCTATGAAAAATACAAATCAAAATGCAGTGTTTCTTATATTTACTTTAATTTTAACTTGATTGTAAACAGTAGAAACCTGAAACATTTCATGTTTTGTCTGGTGTCATTTGTTTGTCTTCATTTCATTTGTTAATAAACATATATTCCTGCATTTCAGGCCTGTAAAACCTTCCACACAAATTTGGGATGGGAGCATTTTATGGGGGCAATATTTTTATGTAAAAAAGAGTGATTTCAAACTGGTGATGACAACTGGTGATTATAATCAAAATTTGTTACAAAATCAGTATCCATGAAAGTTTGAGTCTCTGAGGGAGATGATCAACAATTGTTTCAGAAAATTATTGAAATATTAAAATGTTTTAAAACAATGTACTCCATGTACCAACATTGAAAAGAGATTTTAAGTTTTAAGTTTAAAAAAAAAAAAAATTTCTAGAGTGTATAATATCATTAAACAATTCAAGCAATCTGGTAGAATTTCACTGTGCAAAGGTCAAGGACACAAGCCTAAACAGAAGAATCAGAAGTAAAAATCATTTTTTAAAGAAATAAATGCCATGTGCTTCAGACCAAAAGGTAAAAATTACAATCCAGACTATTATCAGCTATAAATCCAAAATCTAGGGTCTGCCATGGTATATGGTATTCCCTTGGCAAAGGTCATTTGATGTTTTGTGATGGCAGCATTAATGCAGAAAAGTACATTGATATATTAGTGCATCAATTATTCCTTCAAGACTTCAGAAAAAAATAGAACGAAATGTGCAAATCCCTTCCAGTCTTTCTTTGAGGAACATCGATTTTAAACATTTGTTGACCACTGGATATCCTCTGCTCAACTTTTCTCCTCAAGACTGAAAATTACCCAACCAGTTTAATGATCTACATTTATGATTGGTCAGGTGTCTTAACATGTGGTCTAAGATTACAGATACAAACCATTCTGTCAGGAGAATGAAATCTGAAATGAAATAAAATCTTGTCTTGTGCATTTTGGCCCAGACTAGACCTGTTGTTAAGGCCCTGAAGTGGTGGCGTTTTCTGACTCCGTATGTAACTGTAGTGTGCTCTGTCACTGTTATCTGGCCATGCTGTCTGGATCACGCCTGATGGACACCTTAGCTCACCTCTCTCACACACACACACACACACACACACACACACACACACACCACTTCTCAGCTGGCAACTCTGGCTCTGTCATTGTCTTTCTCTCAGCTTAAGGCACTTCATCTGTCAGCACAATGAGAGCCATGGAGTGAATGCAGGATTGCTACTCATATTTTAAACAAACCATAAACAAAATAAAACATAATAAATTCATAGTTTTTAGGGTATAAATGCAACCTTTCAGGCACACCAAGACACCCCCTTTGAGGAATAATCGTAGTGAAGCACATTTTAAAGAAAACTGGGAAGTTAAAACTGCATAACAGTGTTACTGTATTTTTTTTGTATGACAGTTGTCATCTTTAAACACAGACATCCCTTTCATACAGCTTCCTGTTGAGTCCACAGTTAACCCTGTTGGATGTGGTTCGTCCTTCTTGGTGGTATGTTGGCATTACCCTGGATACCGTGGCTCTTGATACATCACAAACCTCCCACACTAAAATGACAGGTGTTTCAGTTTCATTGTCTAACCCCTGTATGTGTAAGTTACCCATACCATGGGCAGAGATGCTGGCTTTTGAACTTTGCACTGATAACAATTTGGACAATTATTTTCCTCTTTGGCCCAGAGGACATGACGTCTATGATTTTAAAAACATCTGATATGTAAACTTGAAGGATCACAGGACACTTTTCCACTTGTCAGTGTCAGTCCATCTCAGATGAGCTCAAGCCCAGAGAGACCAGCGGTGTTTCTGGATGTTGTTGAAATATGGCTTTCACTTCACATGGTAGAGTTGTAACTTGCACTTGTAGATGGAGTGATTAACTGTGTTCATTGACTATGGTTTTCTGTAGTATTCCTGAGCCCATGTGGCAATATCCATTACAGAACGATGTCGGTTTTTAATGCACTGCCACTTGAGGGATCGAAGGTCAAGGGCACTTAATGTTGGCTTTCTGACTTGCCGCTTACTTGCAGAGATTTCCCCAGATTCTCTGAATCTTTTGATAATATTATGGACTGTAAATGGTGAAATCCTTAAACTCCTTCTAATTGTAAGATGAGAAACATTGTTTTTAAAACTGTTGGACTTTTTGCTCATGCACTTGTTCACAAAGTGATGAACCCTCACCCCAACCTTACTTGTGAACAACTGAGCCTTTCGGGGAAGCTCCCTTTATGCCCAATCATGAAACTCACCTGTGGAATGTTTCACGCAGGTATTTTTTGAGTATATCTTAACTTTCTTAGTCTTTTGTTGCCCCTGTTCCAACTCTTTTGGAATATTTGAAAAAAAAAAGTACATTCATTTGAACATGAAATATATTGTCTTTGTAGCGTATTCAATTGAATATGGGTTAAAGGGGATTTGCAAATCACTGTATTCTGTTTTTATTTACGTTTTACACAACGTCCCAACTTTATAGGAATTGGGGTTTGTAATGATGTATGGTACCCCTACACATTACCATCTAGAATTCTGCATACTTACCTGTAATGTTGTAGAGCTGTTCATACTTACCTGTGAGGTTCTAAAAGAGTATCAGTGGGCTAGCTCTTGACTTATATTTACCTGGGTGAGTCTATCCTCT
>JAUZSU010149774.1:0-12500 GCA_034780255.1 Parotocinclus maculicauda
TATACATTGTGTTGTAGATCGTTTCGAAAAACTTGTTTGCAAATTTATTTTTCAATGAACAAAGTTCATAAGCAACAATAGTTCTTGTTTGTACGTTCACTATACGTGTAAATCGCACAATAAAGGTTTAATAAAGATTTAATATGTTACATAGCACGTCCTGTCTTGTAACATAGGGCATGTTTGTTTAATCGGACAAGCTGGTTATTAGGACCAAAACCATCGTGTCCCGATGTGGTCCGATTAACCGGAATCGACTGTATATCGAAAAGAACAGAGAGTAATATCACAAAGATAAAGTAACAGGGACAAAGATGTAGACAGATACAGATGGACAGAATAATGGTGGGAGTGACACCTTCCTGAGGGAACATTGGGTACGTACCAGGGAAGGCAGGGTTGCTCTGCCCAAGGGAGGTAAGGGGGATATGCTGCATAGCCAACTGGTGAAGCTTGGTCAACTGCGGGGCAGGAAGGGAAGTTAGAACTAGCCAAATCAAATGAAATTATTTCAAAGGATACTACAGAGAATACACAGTCTTTTATGCTCACAGTTAAATTTGTTATCAGGGCTTGTTTTATAATAACTAAAATAAACTGACATAATCATATATGAGTTTATTAACACATTTTGTGACAACACTAAAGGGTATGGAAAAAAGAGAAAATTTGTTAGTAAAGTAGACGCTAGTGACAAAATACAGTGTTTCACCACTGAAGTGTATCCAGAAAGGAAGCTGCTGTATTTCTTTGCTCTGCCTGCATGTATTTGTTTAGGATAAAAGCTTTGAGGAATACAACATATTGGGTTGCATTGGAAGAAATGTGGTGGTGGAGAGGGCAAAAGGTGACTTGGGAAAGTGAAGTGGTGACCGTACGACAACATCTCTGATAAGACAGCAGCATTGACACTCACGTCTTGAGAAGGAATAGCATACTGTGCCGGAAAAGCAAACGCCTGCATAAAAGAAAACACTTTAAGGCAGGAATATATGAAGAAGCATCACAGCTGCATTTGAGAGTATAAAGTCAATGGGATATTACTATAATACCCACAACCATATAAGGGCCTTAACCACAAATATTCAGTGTATATAGCACAGACAATAAGTCAAACCTTATTGTTAGTGCTAATCATCCTCTAATCCTTCATCAGTGCTCACGGGAAACTGCCTACAGAATTCTGGTGTCTGGACATTTTTGGCTGATAGACTATTTTCAGTCCAGCATTGACACTAAGGTGTTTTAAATCTCCAGCACCACTGCAATGTCTGATCCATTTATTCCAGCACAACACATAGTAACATACCACCACCAAGTGCCACTGCAGTGCTGAGAATTATCCATCAACAAAATAGTGTTATAAATTTGTGCTGGTCCTGTGGGGGTCCTGACTATTAGACAACAGAGTAACTAGGACTAACAATGTACGTGTATCCTTATATTTAAGACATTTTCACTTGCTAAAAATAACCACATTGTTTCATGCAATTTCTAGCAATCCCCAGCTAAGATTCCCTCCCTACTTTAATCAAAACAGACAGTCCTGGATCAGTTCAGTGAAACCACCCAGAGCAACCCTTATCTGCATGTCTGAGAGCACTGAAACAGTCTACTAGCCACTGTGCTGACTATATTACTGATGAGATCTGAGGGCAAGATTTATTCAGCCACACTGATCGCAAGACAGTCATTAGCATCAATATCCTCACTCACAATTCCCCACCAAGTATGCAGCTACAAAACCATTAACGTTTAAGAAGAGGCACTAAATTCAAGGATGCTAAATATACAACTTAACACAGCTGCTGCTCTGATCTTTTGTAAGGTGAAATGAGGTACTTACAGGCGCTGTATGTGGGTGGGATAAAACTGTGGGATTTCCACCAGAGGATGGTTTAGGCCGATAAGGGATTGTTGCTCCTTTAGGCGGTGACTACACATGAAAATGAAAAAAAAAGAAAATTCATGAAGTGTGTCAGAGAAAGTATGTGTAGTATGTGTTCTTACTCCGGTATAGCACAAAAAACTGATCCACAGAAACGGAAAGTCACTAAGGCGGGAAGCCCAAGAGTGGCGTCAGACAAATTAGTCAGGACAGAAACTAGAAAAACCTGTCACTGAACATAATGAAATGTAAATCAAACTAGGGAATATAGGTGTAAATTACGTTTGATTGAATTACTTCCCTTACTGTGAGAAAGTTGAGGCATGAGGGAAATCATTCATTGTAGTTGTTTAATTTTAAAAACCACACACAGACGCACACACACCTCCAGCATGATAGTGCAGATGTGTCTCACACACTGCGTGATGGCATTAGGGGTGCCTGAGATGGTCACTGCTCTCTCCGTTGACTCTGGCAGTAAGTCTCCAGCCACCTGCACCTGAGCCCCTGTGGTCTGACAGACAGAGAACTGCTAACACAAAGCAATCACACAGGAAGCGTGGCTATTTAATTAATGTAATTAGAATTTTTACAAATGACATAACGCATTTCATAATTGGCACTAATGACAGCATTAAGCAGGTGTTCATATCCAAAACGGCTTACAATTTAGCTAAGCAGTTGAAGTTAAACGTCTTTGTCAAGGGCATAGCACTGTCAGAATGTCAGGGATTTGAACTCACAACGTTTTTAGTGGTAGTACAGAGACCAATAAGTCTCTCAATAAAATTGAGTGGACCACATATAGGCTACGGAAAACAGCTTAGTTTTGATCTGGCATTGTTATGAGGTGCAGTTATTTAGGCCAACCTATTTAGAAGCTGTATATAAATTTGAATCTATTTGGGGCTTGTAGGGATGTCCTAGACATTCAAAGCTATTGGGAATTAGACCAACCAGTTCAGCCTCTTCAGCCCTGAATAGCGAGGGCAACTAAATTTACTCCGCTAAATCCACTAGCAGAAGCAGCATTCTTGTAACAAAGAACACTGTTCTAAGGTCAAGCATGGGCGAACTGAGGAAAATATTTCTGAGCTGTATTTACCTTCAGGTTGCTTTTCAGTTTTTCATTTAAATACATGTGAACAAATAGTGTAAAAGAAGATATGTTTTCCTTGAAATTGGAGCCAAAAAGTGCACAGTGTGTAACAGTGGACTTAATAGAGCAGCACTATTGTTTTTAATGCAAACAATTAATCACATTGTGTTTAAAACTTTAGGTTTAATGTGTAAACAAAGAACACCAAGTTTGAAACAAATGAACAGGCCATGAATCAACTGAGCCTCAATGAGACGATCATAATTCACCTTGTCGCAAGTCTGTTTGGGAATCAGATTAAACATGGTATCTACCTCTCTGATCTCTTTGATCTTGGAGCCTCCTTTGCCAATAAGTGAGCCACACTGACTGGCAGGGAAGACTAGGCGCAGTGTGACAGGAGGTCTGCTGGTCACTGTGCTATTCACCATACATGACAGAATGTCCTGTAACAGACAAGGCAATAATATCCCATTCATTAGAAATCTGGTGCATTGTGCATGTTTAATTAAAATTGATCACTTCCAAAAAGAGTTGGGAGCTGCATGATATAATAGACTAAGAAAATGAAATTAAAGTTCAAGCAGATTTATTTTAACTCACCCTGAGTCTTGCAAGACAAAGATTTCACACTACCAACAATTTCCAAATGCACCACAACCCTTTTTGATTTATTTATTAAAGAAATGTAATTTCAGTAAGTTCTGCTTTCATATAAAGTGGAATCCTTGGTGTAATGATTGCTGCTGTCTTACAGCAGGATGAAGATAATTACACATTTTGATATTTTTCAGTGTAATATGACACACCTCCTCAAACTTCTCAGCAATCATGCCAAAAGCTTTGAAGATAACCCCAGATGGGCCTGTGATTGTGACAATGCGTTCTGGGCTGGATCCATCCGAGATATTAATACGAGCTCCACTCTAAAATTACAAAGAAAAAAAACAAACATTGGTTATTGGACTAGTGCTGGATCAGGAAGAATGATGTGAACACACTGCACCATGACATGAGCAAGCTAAAAACATTAAATAACAGTTAAATGTTTCATCCATAGGTGCACCAAATGCATATTGTTAAGAAAATTCATTCATTCATGATTTTCAAAAAAGCCGGTGCCTATAGCCAAAAGGCACAGGGCGCAAGGTAAGAACAACCCTAGCCAAATAACATGCATTTATTTGAACTGTGAGAGGAAACCGGAGTACTTGAATTAAACACCTTCGGATACCAGGAGGACATGCAAACTCCACACAGAAAGGACCTAAACCATTATATCCAAAAAATGTATTGATATTGATATACTAGTTATCTGAATGTACCTTATTAGAGCAAAATAATTGGCAAACAAATATTTAGACAATGGAAGTTGTTATTTAAATAATTTCCTATTAGGAAATCCCAATCTGGTTTCTGTATGTTCAATATCTAGGCTAATTTCAGTGATGCCATCATAATATAGTTATGCAGGGATGAGCTGACTGGTCTACCTGGCTGTCTGTTATCTGTGGATTGGGCATGGTTTGCCTCTTTGAAATGCAGACTTTTCTTGTATAACTGTATATACTCTTTACTGTCATTAGAAGCTGTTTTATCTAGTGCTACATGCTATATTTAAAAAACAACTATTATCATTTTTTTATTATCCCAAAATAAAATATTAAGGTTGGCAGTTCATTTAGTGATTCAGGGGATTCAAATTGACTATAAATAATAAAATAACATTAAATTATTAAAATGATGCCGTACTAGTTATGAGTGGATTGTTGTTTAATGCTTCCACTGCTTTAACAGATGATCTCCTGTTCAAAAATTGGTTCAATAACCCAACTGACAAGGCCAAAAAAGGATCTTGACTCCATCCTGGTGCTCATCAATACTTGTATGAATAATTCTAGCTGTATTAGGTGTTGGACGGTTGATAAAATATGAGAACAAAATCTGGAATTGCACTAGAGCTGTAAAAAGGTCTTCCCTATGGTCAAATTGTGTTCTCTCAAAACAACCTCTGTGATGGACAAACTTAAATATGAAAGATGATTAAATTTTTTATTAACATATGTAATTTGAGTGGTTCTAGTGGTGCAGGCTTTGTTCAATACAATTGTTGTTGTCTGTCTGTAGTATTTAGCAACTATCCTGTAAAGTGTCTTAGTAAGCCCTGACTCTTTTCCTGTGGTAAAAAAAATACAATTTAATACTGTTTGACAGGTGAAAAAAAATGCGGCTTATGTGCCAGATGCACTTGCAATTCAGACACTTTCATCTAGGTTCTTTAAAACTGTATTTGGATGCCTTAGACATCAAAGCCAAAGCTGTTAGACCTCTATTACAGCTGATATATGTTGCTAAATTACATAATACAACACACTGAGTACATTAGAAATAAATTATTGCAAACTATTTCATTACCTGTATCATTTGTCATACAAATGTGTAAAATTTATATATACGATTTAAATTAGGTATTTACCTCCTCTCTCATTTTCTTGACTGTTTCCCCTTTCTGAAGAACAAAAATTAGTAGCTATTAAAAGATCACATTCACAAAACAAATACCAATAGAAGACCACTGAAATTAAGGGCTGGTGCGAGCCTGCTATATAAAAGCAATAAATACATATGAGAGCATATACACACCTTCCCAATGATGCTGCCTACTTCCTGCATGAAAAATAAAAACAAATAAGACATATAGAGACAAAAGAATGCATTAGAGGCGATACATTGTATTTCACAACACATGATTTAAGTGACATGTTATCGTTTGTGTGTACTACACAACATAAAATGTAGCTGCCTTACTAGCTATTGTTTGGACATTATATGAGCTTCTTGAAGACAGAGGATCTTTAAGCATAGCATAAAAGAAAAACGTAAAGACAAATTTGCTCATAATGAACCTACATATTTATTAACTATAACTATATTTAAACTTTTTAAATATAGATCATCATGACAAAAATACAGGTTATCATATTTCTAGGAGCTTATGAAACACAACTAAACAAAGGTATGTAACCTGTATGAGCCTTTAATACAACTCTATTTTTTAATTACATTTTTAAATATTCATTTCTTGCACTCTCATCTACACTTCTTTGCACCAAACTGCGGAGCAGTCACCAGGAAAATGCCACTATGGAAAAAATTATATCAAACCAAATGTAATCCTTTAGTGCTTGCAGACTACTGCTGGGCACTAACCAGCGATAGCCCGATGCTTAAGTACAAGAGGCACTTAAAAAGGAGCTGAAAAGCCAGTTACTATGGACACATTTCATACAGTCCAAATACTTGTATTTATTATTTTTTTGTGCTTATGCATGTAAATTGATTCATTAAAGTACATTTAGTACTTTACTTTGAATCATTTGATGAACAATACATGTGCATGTTTATATTTTCAGAAATAAGCAAACTCTTTGATTCCATGTAAACTAGAGCCAAATGACAGTTTTCCTTGTTATATTTGAATTCAGCACATCAAAATAATTATTTCTGAACCAGAATTGTTTAAAATTTTCTCTAATATATGTTATATTGTGTGTATATAAACTCTGGTCCTGGTCCAGGTGGCGTACAGTTGGTGCATATATATCTAATAATCACAAATAAACTTGGTCTGGGATTCGTCATAATCCCACACACAGATAGTGAGCTTATTACTTTATTCATATTCAATTAAAATATCTTCTCATACTTCCTTTAGTTAATTACTTAGATGTTCTCTTAGCCTTCTCCAGCGAACAACCAAAATGAATTAATTGTTTTCCATGCATCAATTAAATATTTAATTGACTTTCTTCAGTTCAATTTTACCCTCCCTATGAATCCTGATTACTTTCTAGGTTCTTATAGATCTCTTCTTTTCATTTAATTTCCACAATCACACATGCAGTCAAACAAACTCTTAGCATAACGGTCTCCCTACAAAGACACCGCCATTTGCATGAGCATTCAGGATGCTTAGAAAAGCATACACAACAGTTGATAACAAGAATCTCTAATTAACTATTGGTTTCTAGGAAGTCGAGTTCCCAGCACAAATACTTATGCTTGTACATATGATGAATGCATTTTCTGGACATACTCTAGTGTTCTTACACAGTATCTGAGTGCTGCCCGATTCATTGCTGGGTATAAACATACACACAGCAAATTTTATCAACATACCTTGAAGGGCACAAACATCATGAACTTATGAAGACATAATGCTTTAGTAAAGCTGTCATTATGTTTTCTAAATGACATAAATAATATCACATGCTCACTTTATGCATATTCATGATGAATTATGTGTATGAATTCATAATTACTTGTTTATGAAAAGCTAACTTATTAAATGTAAGCATATAAAATAATTTTTGTAGTATCGACCCATAAGGCGCCATGCTTTTGTAATATCAAAACAAGGTAAGAAAGTTTTAGATTTTTATTTGAGTATGTATTATAATAAAGCTCAAACACCTTATAAGCATTTATAATATGACTTTCCAGGCCTCACCTTTCCGTGCATTAGCAGGCGAATGGTGAGGGTGACATTTAGCCCTCCCTCAGACCACCAAGCAGCCTCCTTCTCATTCATATTCATTCTTCTTGATGATTTGAACACTTCACTCTTCAAGACAGACAGGCTCTGTGCAGACAAACAGATAAGGATGTTAGGAATTCAGTCAGCCTTCCTAACAGACGGTGAAGCAAATGCAGTTCAGTACCTAGCCTCAGTGATGCCTCATTCACGATTCTACATATGTGAATACTTCAATAACCCCTCCAGCTGCAACACCAATAGTAAATGCAATGCTTTCTCAAAAAGATACACAATTACAATGTTGTCTATTGATTCATTTTCCTCCCTGTTGGATTTTATACTTGAATTTAGCAGTTCCAGTGAGATTCACATATAAGGGCATGTCACTATGATTTATTAAAATGCATGTTGGTTTATTATGGAACTGATGAAAATCTCTGGACACAGCGGCCATATCTAAACAAGTTCTTGTTACCTTGTTTGTAAGCGTTCCACTGTGCACATTTATTTCTACTTTTCTCTCCTAATCTTGGGCAGTGTTTATTATTCTCTAAGTATGATGCACTGTGATAAAGGTGCTGAGGTCACAGTGTGCATAAAGGTGAAATGAAATAGCTCTGTGTTTCCAGACTCTTTTGAAAGGCCTTTGAAGTGAATCATGTGAATATCAATTGAAGTAACAGCTATTGTAAGTTTACTTAGAATAGATACCATGCCTGATCTTTGCCTAACAAGGCCATACATATAACAAAAACTGTGTCATTTGTTTTCTAGGAGGTACACAATACTGTTACTTAGCTGGTTTTTGTTTTTGCTTTTGAATGACTTTCTTTCTTCATTGAGATACATACATGAGGTTAGAAGTAAGGAGATCTCTGTTGCCATGTTGCAGCAGGAAGAAAGCATGAACACTGTGGATAATAACAATAACAGACAGATTTATTAAATAAAAAACAATAGTTCCTTCATCATTTAAGTTATTATGATATAGCATAAACAAAGGAAAGCAATTGTGAGTTTGTGCTAATACTGACAGAAATTTTATATTAACAAATTCTCCAATGAAAAAAGAGCATGCAAACATAGCATTTCTAAATAATAAAGAGGTCTGGGTTACATAAAAAAGCTGGACTTTTACTATACTTCACTTCTATGCTGTGTTGTTCCATCAGGTAAATGCATCAACCAAGCAGCAACATCCTTGCCTAATCCTATAGGCCTGGATTTGTTTGACTAATGCTAAAACCCTTTTGACCCATTTCTGTCTCCTTGGGCTTGTCAGCAGGCCCCCAGACCTGCAAGCCACAATTCCACGTTACAACCCAGCAATAACATACATATAAGCTTATATAAAGCATAAGGTTATAAAATATGGCACGGATTTTTTAAAAATCAAATTTACATAGTGACTAAGAAAGTCAAAATTTTATTAGTTGTTAACTTTATATATTTAGATATTTTCATTTAAAACATTTAAAATGGTTCATAAAGTTTAGCACTACTTTGTCAGATGAATAGAAATCTTTGACTATTTAAAATGATCCTGCATACACTAATTCTCTTAAATAAGAACATAAATGAGGTGATGCATATAAACGTATGTATATTCTATCACACATAGGAGTATACTGATACAAAACAAGAGACTTTTGTAAGATACAAAAATGTGTACATGCACACAATCTGTATATGTGCATATGCATCCATTCAAGGTTTCGGTGCTGATTTAAACTGCTTTCTATACACAAACTACCACCTGTTATTTTTTTTTTTTTTTTGGCCAGGCAGGTAAAATAAATCAAAAGCTCCATGTTGTCTCATTCTTTGGATAGTCTCTAAATGTTACAAGCAACAAGTTAGTTAACTGACCTGGTGTCCTGATGGAGGCTGAAGCAGTAGGATGGTGTCACTTAGTTGCTTTTCTCTCCAGTTTGTCTCTCCAACAATATGAGTGTGTGACTCTGCAAAGGCTGCAAGGTCTGGTAAGGAAGAATTGCCCCCCTTTGTTGTCAACTGTATTCAGAGAATGGACAGATGGCCTTGTGCCCGTAGCTCTGCCCAACTGAGACTAGCTTTACTGTTTTTTCCTTGCTGTATTAGTCTCTGATAAGCCGTACACAGAGTAGGCCAGCTTGGAGTTCCTCATTTTCCTAATACCTACAGAGTAAATCCCATCATAAGCAATAGATAGAGGAGGAAGAAGTTGATTTCTTGTATTGATGCAATTCTCAATCAGGTCTTGTCCACTCAGATGCTTTTGTAACTTATCAGCAATCTACCTTCCAAATTCAGGGGATAAAAACATGAGACACACTGGGAAGATGCTTGACAGTCTAGGTCAGAGAAAAAAAGCATGAATAAAACGAGTTAAGGTTCCTGATTTATATGAAAATCTCCATCACCATGAACTGATTGTGTCACATTATTATGGATGGAAAGACACAGCGCTCTTGAAGTGTCACCCCCCTCACCCACACCCAAGCATCTACTTCTGCTAATGAGGCCAAATCTCTGTGAATACAATGTAGGCCTTTAACAAAAAGAGATACATTGGTTTGAGAGCCAAATTATGAAGTGAAAGAACCAGTGGAGCAGAAGTGACATATTTAATTACTACACACTGTTTGGGGTGGCTATGAACCACGATAACTCTCTTTCTTTTAAAATCTCAGTCCATTGCACAGAACTGCAATTTGAATTCAATGCAACTTAACATAAACAAATTATGTTTTAAATAATGTCAAATATTTATCATAAATGTAAATTCTAAATGGTTTGACTAGTGAATTAATCTTAAAGCATGTATCTCCTTGCTAACTTGCTAAATGATCCAGTAGTGACACTGGTGGTAATGCTTGAAAATATTTTAAACATTAATGGTTTACATTAAGTTTCATGACACTTGCAGTTGTGTGCAATGGATGGAGATTTAAAAAGATCGATAAAAAGAAGATGGAGAGTAACTGCATTTATCTGTAAGATTAGTTCATGTGTTTTTGTTCAGCCAGCAATGTTGACCTTAATTACTCTGCAAATGTTGACATATGAAATGTAAAAGGAAAAACCCTAAAGCTCTCAGGTTAATTAAACATTTTTACACTATGGTATTAAGCAGTATTAGGTGTGGTTTTCACTGAACATAAAGCAACTGCAAATACTGCTTAGTCAAGAAAATATGACATTTATTTAATATACTAAATACTCAAAATGCTTTACAATTTTATTTTATAGCGTGAATAACTTTGAGTTGCTCAAAAATTAGTGGGTGCATTAGGCACCACAAATGTCCACTTCAGCCATAGAGTCCATGATTAATGTGATTCTTTTACCCAGCTGCCCTCTTCTTCATTTCAGCTACCTCATCAGATTATCTGAGTGCATTCAAAATGTGGTGTCTGACATAACTGACATCTTGTTAACCTTCAGCTTTAATGTGAAATTAAGACATTTAAAGAATTTAAAGCATTGGAAGAATAGATAGGAATTAGGAAACCAATATGAAAGTAATACGATTAAGAAGAAACGGAACAAGAAAATAAATCTGTCATTTTTAAACACCTTCAAACAACAGACAACAAGGAAAATGCAGCAAACAATGTTTTTTTAATCCCTGAGGGGTGTTTAAAATTGAGCATCAGATGGACTGTGATTAAATTTGAAGGCAATATATATATATATATATAGAGAGAGAGAGAGAGAGAAAGAGAGAGAGAGAAAGATGTAATGTAGTAATGTAATGTGTATATGTTATTATATATACATATGTATACATTTTTTTAATCTTTGGACAGTGTATACCTTGGACAGTACTCAGTATTCTAAGGTTTGAACATGAGGTAGTTTATTTAGGTCTACAGGCAAAATCAACATCACATTTGACATTGTACTGATTTTGTCTCTATCTGGGTCAGTCCTAATAAATCAATGATAGTGTCACAACTTGATTCTCTGTGCTTCATTTTTGCCCTACATAGACATGGCTCGTAAGTGGCTTTGGATGGACGCGTGCTTCTGAAAGACTTTTCTGAAAAAATTTTCTAATGTTTCTTTGCATTTTGTAAATGCATCTTGTCCCATTATTGCTACACAGAAGTTGTAAGATGGGGTTGTCACTGTCGCAGTTTCCATTTCAAAATTCTTCACACTTTGTCTATTGGGAACAGATCAGAACTAAAGTCAGGTCGGTCCACTACATTTACCCGCTTCCTCCATAGCCATGCCATTGTAATGTGTGCAGCAAGTTGTTTTGCATTGTTGAGAAATAATCATCACTGGTAAAGATGTTAACTTGAAGGCTCTACAATCTCAATGTATTTTTCTGCATCACAGAAATACAAATTACTTTTGCTTTTAATTTAGCAATTCATTGGCTTTTGGACTTGTTGCTGCTAAATGTCTGGATGGTCCTTTTCATCCATGGTCTTTTTGCACAATAGAGTTGTAGGTTGTATTTGCAATTGCAACTCTTTATGGTAGTGCTTGACAAAGTTTTGCTTAGGAAATCCCTTTCCCATGTCGTTGTGTCAGGCATTGTTGAATGGTGGTTCTTAATGCAGTGTCGTCTGAGATTCCAAATTTCTTAAATCTTTTATTGATATTATGCATTGTACATGAAGTAAAAAAAAAAAAAAATATATATATATATATATATATATAC
This sequence comes from Parotocinclus maculicauda, assembly GCA_034780255.1. Taxonomy (NCBI): domain Eukaryota; kingdom Metazoa; phylum Chordata; class Actinopteri; order Siluriformes; family Loricariidae; genus Parotocinclus; species Parotocinclus maculicauda. The sequence goes on from JAUZSU010149774.1 coordinate 12,182, forward strand.
ACCTTCCAATCCTTTTTTGAGGAACATTGTTTTGAACTATTTCTTACTGTTAATTGGTGATCCTATGCCCATCTTAACTCATCTTAGCTATGCGTAAGCCTTCTGTGGTCAATACTGCTGTTGACCAAATCATGATTATAATCATCTGGTAACATCACCTTCTTATTTAGTTTTTTACACCATTACTAGCCCTAAATTGCCCCAGCCCCAACATTTTCTGCAATGTTTTGCAGGCCTGAAATGCAGGAATGGGTGTATATTTAGAAATAAAATGAGACTGACCAGACAAAACATAAATAAGATTGGGTTTGTGCTGTCT
>JAUZSU010149785.1:0-14717 GCA_034780255.1 Parotocinclus maculicauda
TAAAACCACGGCTGCCCAAATCATGGCAGAATTAAATGTGCACCTCAACTCTCCTGTTTCCACCAGAACTGTCCATCAGGATCCACAGGGTCAATAAACACGGCCGGGCTGCTATAACCAAACCTTTGTCTAAAACCAGGTGTTTCAGTTTCATTGTCTAACCTCTGTCCTGTATGTATGTATATATATATATATCATAAATATTATTTGAAATGATTCCCATTACTCTTCCAGTTCCTCAGCATTCATTAATGATTTGGTTTAATTAAAATCAGTGCCTCTGTCAAATTTAAATTGCATTCAACTCATCCTGTTGCTGTGATGATTTTAAGTTGTAACCTGTGAACTTCAGCACCTTCTGGCTCAGGGTCATGCTGTTCAATCTGAAGGACCAAGACTCCATTTGAGTAAGCTGCAATAGCCATGTAAAAAAGATTTCAGGTTTTGTTTAAGTTTATTTTATTTTATTTTTCTGTTACTGTGCTGCTTATAATTTATGTACTTTTGTACTGTTATTTAATTCCATTACAGAGATATAAGTCAGTGAGAATTGTGATGTAAAGCCTCAATGAAGCTTATCAAGTATGACCCTTGATGAAGAAGCTTTGCTGTTAAGAAGCTGCATGTGCTCTAACATCAGGTCCATTCATGAGCAAGTGCATGGGGCAAATGTCATTAAATAAATCCACACTGCTCAGTATGTCTGTGTTGTGAATGCAAACACTGTTATGTTAGGAAGTGTAGTCTCCCCCCCCGCCAGGTTTGCACCAAGAAATGTTGAAGTGATGACGTTGTACGATGAGACTACAAAGTTCACTCAAAGCTTGTAGCACACAATCACACAACTAATAACCAACTGTGTAGCTGTCATTCACTTTTCTAAAAAGGATTGAGATGTTGTCAGTGTAAAAGCTACAAAACATCCAGACTACTCACGACCACAGCATTACCTGTTGGTATTGTGAGTAGTGACACATGCAAACTGAAAAAATCCACTACCAACAGAATAATTACTACATTATATTACTTTCATAGAACAGCCAGTGGTCATAATCAATAAACCATAACCATAAACCAAGCACAAGCCAAATATTTAAAGATATAGTAAGTGATTTTGGTGAAAATAAATTACAGTTGAACTCCTGCTACAATAAATAGGGAAAAGTGTTGTAGTGTTCTGAATGACTTCTTAGCTCTGCTCACACCCTCTACGTTCTTTTGATTTACTTGTAAAATGATTATTAAAGTGATGGTCACTGATATTCTGCAGAACGGAATATTCTATATTAGGCCAGATTTTATTGCTTGTTTCGCGGATCCGCCGACGATCATATTTGAAGAATTAAAAAAAAAATCTTTTTTGGTTTTTCGCGGATCCGCTGCAGCACGGTTGAAGTTAAAACAAAAAAACCTTTTTTAGCTTTTTCCGCCCTCCGGTGAAGAGCCAACCGTTTTCTTCAGTTCATTTGATTTTTTTCCAGATTCACTTTAATTTAATTGTAGGTTAAATCAATTTTATTTTAAAATAAAAAATTTTTTTTCTTTCTCCTTCCTTGTATTAATTCCACATAGTCCTCGAGAAATTGAAAGGTGCTGAAAAATAAAGATTTTTTTCCCCCTCCCTCCTCAGCAAATTCTTAAGTAGGGACATCCGAGAAACAAGCAATTAAAAAAGTCTGGCCTAACACATTGGTTGATTGGTCATGGTTATTTGTGTTTATTTGTGAAGAAGCTGGCCTGGGTCTTGGACTACCTGTCTGTGCAATTGAAGACCGGCTGGTCAGATTGACTTGCCGGTAATACTGGATCACCACAGGGAACTGGAGACAGTATTCCTGCAGTAAAGTGAACGTAATCTTACTGTTACCTGTGATCTGTTGCTGATTTTAGCGACATCTAGCGGATCGATGTGGGAAATGCAAGACATCGTTTCCATAACTCAGTTTTACATAACTTTAATTTTCAGCATGAATTCTATTCAATTAAAAAAAGGGCAATTATTAAAGTTAGAGCATTTAACAAGTGTTTATTATATCCTCTGCTATATTATATACCTAAACTCTGATAGTCAGTAAACCATACCCACTTGGTAGCCTACTTTTCCCCTCTGGGTAAATATTAATTCAGAATAGAATGCTTTTAGGTTTCAACTGAATATGTCAGCAATAGAGCATATTAGGAAAACTGTCTGTAATGTCAGTGCTTTTCAAAATCGTTTAAAAAAAAATATACATTTCAAGAATTTGTATTTTGTGTTCAAACACATCACAAAAGGTGAGAACTGCTTCCCACACACCCTGCAATTTGCTCATAATGCTACAAAATTGTGTTAGAGTACCAAAATGGACGTTGACAGGACATTACCATTGTCACATAGCTTTTTTTTGCTACTGTAATGTAAATACAAGGGAAAACTGTGTGCGAATGATATGTAAAAAGAGAGATACGTTACCATCTATACAGCATGCCTAATGCCTCTGCAGTTCTAGTTTATGGATATTCACACTAATTATAGAAAATAGACTAATGTACGGTTACACAACACAATATATATACACACTTATCTAGACCAACTTACAAGTTATAAACAATTGCATCTGGACAGAGGTGGGATTCTTCTGATCCATAGTCGAGTACCTTAACTGCTAGACTACGACAGTCCTTACAACGGGCGTTGTTGATGGACTTGTTAATGAACCTGCTACTTGGATCAGGATCACGGACCAGGATTGAGAAACACTGCTCTATCTAAGCATTAGCTAACGAGCAAACACCCGAGTGGTAAGGTCGTTAACTACACATACAAATGACTTGATTTTCATTTTTTAACTCTTGGGTCTCCTAGTAGAGCTGCAGCGTTGATTTAATGTTGAGTTGAGCAGTCATTTACTACTGTAACAACTAGAGTTCAAAGATTTTATGTTATTTCCTTTTATATTTTTGATCACATTTACGTCATTTAGCAGACGCCCTTATCCAGAGCCTCTTACAATTAATAGTCTTACAATCCAAGAAATTGTGAGTTAAGGGCCTTGCTCAGGGACCCAACTGTGGCAGAGGTGGGATTGACCTTCTGGTTCATAGTCCAGTAACTTAACCTCTAGGGTACAGCAGTCCCAGATTATTTTTAGAACCTGGATTAAAGTGAACACACTTTGATGAGACCGTATACCCCTGTATAAAACCTCTCCAGGATGGGAACAAGACAAGTGGGTGGTGGCAGCAGTAGACGATATTTCAAAGATTAGTATAATAATGATATACATTACTTCACTAAGAAAAGTCCATAGACGTTTACATGAATTCTTTATAAAAGTCAAAAGCCACAGGACACACTTTAGGCTATGTCTGGAACATGAAATCCACCATATTGGAACAAGGGCAGTGGGAAAGTGGTCATGTAGCCTATCAAGGAAGACCAGAATTGTCTCAGAAATCAATTGAATTATCACATTTGCAATATATCACGTGGTTCAAAAGTTATCAGTACATAAATGTAAAACTTTTGTTGGTTGTCACAGGTAACTGAAGATGGAATTGATGATTCTGATATCCGGAGAAGCCAGCTGCTGTATCAGACTTCAATAACACCCAGAAAGGTCCTCTAATTTCACACAGCACTGTTGCATCCCTTGTAGCCAAATTCCCAAAAAAACCTGAACTGTGAATGACAGTGGTCACCTAAAGACCGCTACCGACAAAGAAATGTCAACAATGGTTTTGGCAGCAAGCAATATGTCCTGTGTCTTTTGACTCACTACGTATATACAGCAATGTGGCGAGCAGAATAGATATTAAAGTCGTCACATGAATTTAGGTTACTTATCTTGCTTTTTATGAGGATCAAAGTCTTCCTGTTGTTGGTTTCTAGCCCGATGGTAAAGAGTTTTTAATAAGACAGAGCCCATCCTACAATCTGCACAGGACAGCTAAGAGCAGAGCAAATATTGATATAGATAGCATTGTTTTAATGCACAGGGTAGTTCCTCCATTGCTTGGACTAAAGATTGTGTAAAGCGTAAAGTACAACCCATAAACCTGCATCTATAAAAAGGCACTGCACCTCCATAAATACATGATTGGAAATATGATTTCCACCCTGAATGGTTAATAACAGAACTATTTCTACCTTGTGATTATAATATAAGAACAAAGACGTGATACATTTTATGTACATGAAAGCACACACAAAGTAGCATTACTATACTGCTCACAAACATTTGTGATAATTGTGAATAATGAAATATCCCCAAATTTTGAACAGTGTATACACAACAGACAATTTAAATAATTTTTGAATTTCATTGAAAAGAAAGTTTTTGCTTGTATACCAAATCTCCGAGGCCCGCTACGCCATGTGTTCTGTTGCTGTAACAAGCCAGTGAATAGACATGTACAATATTGCTCACATACAGCACACTGTTGCAGAAAATAGTGCTTCTACCTCACAGCTCCAGAGATCATTCCTGATCAAATTCAGGTTCAGGCCAATTAGGAGTCTCTAAAGTGCTGTAGTCTACATGTGCATTTGTCCTGTGACACATTGTTTTTAGTTAAATATGTAATCTACTTTTAAATATGCTCCAAATATGCTTTTTGGATGTTCCGACACATTAAGTAAGTGCCTTCTACCACACAACTCCTCCCAACCTAGAGCTCAAGCAATACCACTGGGTAGTTTAACACTCTTCCATACACAATATTTCAGACCACTTTAGATTAACAAACACCACTTTTAAGTAACAGACACACAGACAGAGAGAGAGAACATAAAATTACAAAGCAATACGCTGGGATTAAGCCAAGGACATGTAAACCCTACATAAGCCTAGTCCCAATTTGTCTCCAGCTACATAATCCTTATTTAGCATAAAAAGTACAAGACCAACCAGCCAAAATAACTGTCTGGGATTAACATTAAAAGCAAAAACCATAAAAAAACAATATACAAAATACATCATCATAATTTACATCTTTATTTTTTTAACCAAACCAAAGGGCAGTTTGTAACTTGCAGTAAAAAGAAAAGTGGCCTATAGATATATATGATACAGCTTTGACAGAATTCCTAAAAATTTACAAAAGCTTTAGAGTGAAAATATACAAAACCAAGCTTGATATCAACATGTGTGTAAAGAAAAATAAAATTCTACCAAACACCTTATTGCTCTCCAACTTCAGACGGTCTGGCTACACGCGTCACACATTAAAGCTTTTGGAAGATGGAACATTCCATACACATAGAGAAGTAAAGTTTAGGCACAACAGGCTGTATTGTTGGCACTGTTCTCCAGACCAACAGGAGTGCAGATCACCTCACCACCAGACCAGTGATGGCACTCTTACGATTACTGGAAAAAAAAAGCATGGCACAAAGTTCCCTCTGAAGGAAACCTTTAGTGACATCTAATAGTAAGACAAAACAAAGAACCTATCCCAAACAATTTCCATTCTTAAAAACATAAAATCAGTACAAGTACCTATGTTCTTTTATGAGGCTTACCTGTCTGTAGGAGTACATTTGTGATAACTGAAGAATAACTGGATCTAACCCCAAAAAGATGTTTCTTCACTGGCTTGGAATGGGAAATGGAATGTGTGTATAAAATTACCCCACCCAGTACAAAGTGAGTGCAGTGCATTTCCTTCAGTACAGTATATCTCCTATAGATTTTTATTTAACAAAGGCCTAAAAGTGTAAGATGTAACAATTGGATAGCACAAACAGAAGAGGGACAAAGTCTATATACTGTTCAATGATGGTCATGTCTGGGTAAAAATTATACTGCCAATTTCAGATCTGAAAATAAAAGTAATATTTCTGAAACATATTCCATAATCTCGCATGTCAAAAATGGAGGGAAATTTTTTGCACAGCAAAATTTTCCCAGAACTTCATGTGCCTAAGGCACAATAAAAATATATAAATAAAATCCAACCAGACGTGGGATGCTTTGCCTTCTTGCATTACAATTTTCTCTCATGAGGTATTCCTATATTCTCTTTAACATGACATGAAGGTTTTCCCATACAGCAGTTCTGTAATGCTACAAGTAACAGTGTGTAGAATATATGACAGATATAATAACCTCAAACAGGAACCAAGAGATTCGAAGAGAAATAAAAATTAGTTTGTTTGTATAATAACCCTCCCACACAAATAGAACAGAGGCCTAAAATAAAGCACTGCATCGACTCGTAATTATATATATATTAGTTATCGTGTGTCTGTCGGTCTGTCTTTCATGCTTAGCAGAAGCCAATATGGGATTTTGTGATGCAGAATTTCTCAATAAAATGTATACTAAAAGAAAAGTAACATAATTGGGCACCAGCTGAAAACTGAAACAAAAGCACATGTCAAAAATATATAAATAGAGTTACACAATTAGATATTTTTTCTTTTTGAAAAGGGAAATTCTTTTGGTTATGATCAAGTGTAAAACCTGAGTCCCTCCTGTTCCTGTATGTGAAGGGAGAACAGTGTGTGTGTGTGTGTGTGTGTGTGTGTGTGTGTGAGAGAGAGTGTGTATGTGTTCGTTCTGTGAACAGCTTCTAGAATCTTGATGAACTGTTTGGTTATCCAGCTTCTTAGGATGTGTGGATTAATTCCACTCCAAACTAACTGACAGAGAACCTGCAGAAAAAAATCCAAAATAATTCATTGTTAACAGAGCATATTAAAAGTAGCAAGCCAATGTGTGTGCTGTATTTGAATAAATGAAATGCAGGAACTGAAAAGGGCTTTCAACATATTCAATATTTTAGTGCAGGAAACCATTTAAAGTTGGTCTTTCGTGCATCTTGTATCTTGACTGTATCCTGATATGAGGAATCGAGCTGCTGTATTACATGTAATACAACCCCAAACCAGAAAAAATTCATTGCAAACTGTTTGAACACAAGACATTTCATATCTAGAGTGGAAGGCGTTAGTCTGACTTTTGTTCTTCTGAAATTCACAAATTGGGATGGTAAAACATGATACCAAGTGATTTAGTGCTTCAAAGTGTTATTTTGTCCCATTCTTCCTAAAATCACATCTTAAAATGTGAATGTAACTCCGTATTGTAGTGTCTGATATAGTAATCCTTTGCCCATGTAGTTCTATCAGCTATTGATGAATGATGATGATGATGATGATGCAGTGCGGTCTGAGGGATTGAAGTTAACAGGAGTTCAGTTTAGGCTTGTGGCTTTGTTCTTGATGCAGTGAAAGTCCTCCTGATTTCATGAGTTATTTAACGATATTATGCACTGTAGAGGAAGAAATATATCATTTCTATCCAGTTTCCATATTTCACTGAAACACAATAATTCCTGAAGTGCATGAATGGATGTTTATTAAATTTTTTTTATAAAGTTCAACAAAACATGAAATATCTTGGCTTAAATAAAATAAATGTAAGACCTAGATGTGTATAAATAACACTGGATGAGTAATTTTAACAACTTATTTTTAAAATATATTTATTTTAAGAAATCTCCAAAGGTCATGATTCGAGTAGCTAATAGAAAAGAAAATGGCAATTAAATACAGGAAAAGGAATTAATACAGCAACCTTAAACCATAAACCTGTAAAAGTTTCTTGGGTTTACCATCTATGCGTGACATCTATAAGTTTCTGCATACATGCAGGGTTGGACATCATGGATCACCTGTGCTACACTGCAAAATACTGGGTGGTTTTGTTAGCTAGGTGCATCTTGGAGAGATGGTTAAATTTACGCTTGTTTAATGTGTGTCTACAAGAAGTGTCAAATCATTGGCTGAGGTGGATTAAACAATCAGAATTAAATCCAATATCAATGCATCTTGGATACTCAAGCCACATTAAATGAAAGTGTAAACATGCATATTTCCAATTACTTTTTGTGCCTTTATTAATTACAATTCACTGGCCTAACTAAAGGAATAAGGGTAGATTATAAATAAGTAGCATATGGTCTTAAGCAGTGGTTAGACTTGGTAGTATAACTGAATGGTAAATAAAAAAGGGTTTGCTTTTGGCAGTGATTAACTAACTAGCATCCAAATTATTCAATATTGGATGTGATGCTAAGGAAACAAAAAGGCTGGAGATCACAGACAAAGAAGTAAAAATGAGGATCTACTTATTACCGTATACATGTAATATTTCAAAACGCCAGTTTAAAGGATTACAAAATCAGCAACAAACAAAACACCACCTACAATGAAGTGGATACGTTGCTACAGTATTATCTGGCAGGAACACATTAAAATTCACTAGTTAGTAAAAGTTGGCTAAAGTCGCTTTAGTCACAGCTTTCATGACCACCCACAATCATTAAATTTTTAGTGAATTTTTTACACTGTCGCTTCACAGTAGGAAGAGGGTTCTATAGGGGCAACTGGGTCCTGTAAGTGGAAACTGCATGTCCTCCGTGTGTCGTGTGGGTTTACTCCAATTTCCTCCCGCATTCAACGTGTGTTAGGTTAATTGGAATTTCTAAAGTGCTCTTAGTGTACGAGTGTAGTGTACAGTGGCTGGCCACACTATTAATTGTGAGAAGCTTATATAGGGTTGTGAAGAAAATTATAAACTGACCTCTGAACACGATCAATTATGTGACTGATCATTTTGTCTGTTATTCCAGAGCAGTGATCCTCAGCAGCGTGCAGACTCTTTTCCAGCTCTTCAATTACACCTCTCCTCATGTCGCCATCTCTGTGTTGTAGCTTTAGCTAAAACAAACACCACAATTTCCAACAAAGTATATACTATCAGAACACATAGTAAGATATTAGCTGCTTAGTCAGACACACTTTCACTGTCGGTTAGTACTGGTGGAATTATTTACTACCTTTCTATAGCCACCTACGAAATGGTAAATATAAAAGCAAATATTTACTTCCATAAAAGGCCTTTCATATCTGACTTACCTGAATGGGAAAATAACTAACGCACTCTGTAAGGTCACCATGCTGATCTTAATATAGAGGCAATTACAGAAGCTTCCAGAGGACTGTAACTACACAACACTTTAGCCATGGATTTCATCAAGCAATAATAAGACTTATTATTATTGACAGACTGGTATCCAGGAAGCACTTTTGTCTGTGATCAGCGAGCACTTGTCCACAACCTCTTGCAAAATGTGTAAACTTGATTGTTCAATGACTAAAACTACAACAAGTACAGAAAACACAATAGACATTATCTTAAATCTTGTTTAAAGGCATGGGTCGCCTGAGTTTTGTAGAGGGGAGAGAGACAACAATGACACAGAATAAAAATCTAGCATGGACCAGAAAGTTTCACGATATTGACAAAAAGTGACATCTAGATATTTTCAGGAATTTTGTTGATAACAATAAGTAGACAATACTTTGCATCATTCAGAAATGTGTGTGTAAAAGTTATTAGCTTGTCCTTGTTAACACGGTAATCATTTTTGCTTTTTATTTAAGATTATTGATTAGTTAACTTTAAATGATTCGTTTTCCTTTAAAAAAAGCTAATTATTTAAACAATAACAAACAAATGAGAAGCAAAAAGGTTTTGAAGTGAGAACTGATCAAACTTAATAAGGACAGTTTCTAATAAATCCTTTTATATTTTATTTAACATGTAATGTACTGCATTGAAGAAATGGTTATGTATCGCGAGACTTAGGTAAACAACCTCTATCCCTCAACAAGAGCACTGAAGATGGGTCGTAGCTGGGTCTTCCAGCATTACAATGACTGAAACACACAGCCAGGGCAACTAAGAAGCATCTCAAGGTCCTCGAGTGGCAAAGACCTAAGACCTAAACCCATTAGAAAATCCTCAATGTTGCCAAGCAACAGCCCCGAAACCAAAAAGATCTGGAGAAGATCTGTATGGAGAAGTGGGCCAAAATCCCTGCTGAAGATCTACAGGAAACTGCCCTACAACAATGGTTTATGTACCAAATATTAAGCTCTTTATCTATTGTATCAAACTAATTATTTAAAAATCATACATTGTGATTTTCTGAATGTCTTTCTCTCACAGTTGAAGTGTACCTACAATAAAAATTACAGACCTCTCCTTTCTTTGTAGGTGGAAAAACTTGCAAAATCGGCAATGTATCAAATACTTATTTATCCCTACTGTATGTATTTTCTCTTCAGGTGCTTGTTGATCACGCTAGTGGTGCTGTGGTTTCCCTTCAAAGTTTACAAGCCTCCTTTTTGACTTGTATTTGGGTTTTTGAAAACTAACAACTTACAATTTGTCCCAGACTCCCCTGTTTCTTTATGCTGTCATTTAGAATTTATAAACATAAACAAAATCTGAAATGGCCAAAATCGGAAGCTCATAATTTCAGAAATCTTTGTTCGTGCCATAATACACTTCTACAAAATGTTGTGAACCCCAATCTTTAAAATCAACAGGGCACACAAACACTCCTGATTGCCATTATATTGACTGAAAACACCTGATAAGAATGTGACCCTCATATGAACTCCCTAATACTAGAGGATCACATCCTTTTGCCACTCACAGCCACCCATGACTTTTGCATTTCATAAAATGGTATGCAATGAGGTCAGTAGCACATTTTCTACTACTGTAGAATGCAGATTATATGATATAATAGTTAATTGAGCATATGAAGCAAGCAAGCCTCTCTTACCTCAGCAAATACTGGATTTATGACTGTGGAAAAACTGGTTGACTTTTTCTGTATTTCTTGGTTCTAAAAGCAAGATAAAAAAAAAAAGTTTGACAAAAAAGGCTTGTGAAGTTACTATTTCACATAAGCACACACGTCACACAAGACTCACCATTCCATTTGGCTGTTTGTCAGGTTTCTTACGAACAGTGGTGAAGGACCATTCTGGAGATGAGTCATGGTCTGTACTGATGGTTTCCCTGAAAAAAAAAATCAAGCGGCACTTTTATCATGGATTGTTGCAGACGTGGGAAGTTCTTTAACACACCCAGTTCAAGTCTTGTATAACAACATTCCATGGGCAAATTATAACATTCTGATGGTAAATGATGAATCTACATCTTAACTTTGAGTTATTTGCTGCTTGCATTTTTCTGTTTGCAGGTATTGGTTCTGTACCCTCATTAAGTGTATTTTTGCTGCAAATACATTCCTTTAATCAAGGTTCGTCACAACTCAATTCCCACTAGTGCTGGATGATTTTCATGATTAATTCAAATAAAGGTTTCATGTTATGGGCAACATAATTGACATAATGCACATTTATACAAGGGATGGGTCAATTAACGTCCGTTCAGACATTGTCTGGCCAAACAAGTTTAGAACAGAATTTCTAAATCCTTATTAGAATGAGACAAAGCAGATGTAACTGTAACAGCATATCTCGAGTGTCGTAGTGTTATCTTCCTGTTTTCATTCACAATTACTATCAGAAAGTACTGTAAAATTTATCATGACTCCCAATCACAGCAAAACCAGGAGCAGTAACATCTACAAATATATTTAATATGTAACTGGTACTGGTACACTACCTCATATTTTAGGGTAAAAAACAACATATTTTTGGCTCCATCAGCCACCACACAAAATGCTTAACAATGTAAATGAGAAACAACAGCATACTCAGGCTTCACAGTGTCCTCACATTATTGAATTACGGAAGGTCATGCTCAGAATGTAGAGCCAGACAGATACTGTGCAGACTGAATGACTAATTCCAATAACATTGAATTAAGAAATGTGACTCCGACTGACCAGTCAGATCAGACGTTTCCAGATAAACATCATTCAGCATATTGCAATATAAAACTAACAGACTCCACAATCCAATTTTCATATTAATGTGGAACCTGTCAATCAGTTGAATGCATCGACAAGAATGACATATATTATGAATAACTCTGGTAACATAATGAAATATTAAAAATATCACTTTATTTCACTAATTTGTTACTCACAGATCTTGGATCTACCGTGACCTGGTCATTGTTTCGAAAACAAGGAATATTTTTTGTAACCAAATATACAAGCTAGTTTTGACTACGAGCAAGCTGTTAATGAGCAACTATGGATTTTAGTAATAGTAGTATCTAGTTACTTATGTGCTAGGACTTTCCTTTAAAACATTTTTAAAAATATGTTTATAAGCACGTAAATGTATATTACATGTACATTACTGACAGGGTTATAAAAATGGCATAATCTAATCCAGAGATCTTCATTGCTCTGCCCATGTGGTGGTTTTATTACCCCCACTATTATTAATACCCATTTCACAAGTCACGTAAGGTTACTTCAACAAGTGCAGAAGCAGCTTGAGCGTTAACAAAAAAAATATCATACTGTTCTCTCTACACTGGTTATCAGTTAAATTCGGCATTGATTACAAAAATACTTTTTGTAACATCTAAGGCTTGGAATGCCTGTGGACTGGCCCCACATTATCTGTGTGAACTCCTGGGGTGGTTTCCCAGACAGAGATTAACCTAAAACAGGACTAGGCCTTAATCTGGAACAGTTAATCATCTGTTGGAAACTGGCTTTCTCAATTTGTTTGTTTATTGTCATTCTAGCTCATAAAGGCTATGTACATGACATTAAATACACATTTAGATAGAAGGTAAATGTTATTCTTATTATATCTGGGTTTTAATATGAAGGCGATTCAGCATTTGTTTGTTTGTTTGTGTTTTACGCCATTTCAGCACATTTAGGTTATTTCATGACGGTACATAGGTTGTGTCATTTATATCGTTTTAATCAGTTTACATAAGATGTTTCAAGTTAATGTGATGTAAAAAGGTCAGTATTTTCTCTGGTGATGTCTCAAAGTTTTTGCAGACTGTTTCCTTGTAGAATATTTTGTCTTTCTTTTCCATATATTGGGCATTCTGTAAGGATAAGTTTAATTGAGAGCGTGGTTCCACATGCTTGGCAGGTTGGTGCATCTTCCCCGGTAAGGAGGTGCTTGTGTGTAAGTGCGGTATGTCCAATTCGGCATCTGGTAATGACCGTTTCTTTCCTTTTTGGAGGGGTAGCCGGCAAAAATACCATTTGCGGAAGGGGAACAGACCTTAGTTAAATCTGTACCATAAAGGATTGATGCAATCCTGAACCAAATACTAGCCATGTGTACCTAAGAAAGTTACCAGTGACTGTATCTTGTATGAATTACCAGTGTACTTAATACACCAGAAGTCTGGCTGTGGATGGTTTACCCGTCTATAATCCTGCGGTCCAGCAATGCGAGGGATACAGAATTAAACAGCTTTGCCTCCTGAGACACAGAATTACGGAGTCCATTTGCAGCCTTAATCACACTTCCAAACTGTTTGCTGAGCTTCTCCTGCACAAACTGCTTTAACTAGACAACGATAAAAGGAGCAACATTTAAAACCCAAGGAATACATTCAAACAGTTCCTAACAAATGACTAAGATGATCTTTATTTTGACATAAGGAGTAAGAAAAGAACGAGGCCAGTCGTACCTCAGAATGAACACTTGTGAGTTCAGTCTTTACAGTGGAGTTGCCTTTGATCAGACTCCGTATCTGTTCCTGCCTAAAGTCCTGCATTGAACAAAAAACAAACAAAAAAACCCCCACATAAAATACACCAACTTTTCAGGGAATTTTAAAATGGAAAAGCTCAAACACTAAAATAAAAAAAGTTCATGATTGAACGAGGTGGAAAAATTAGAATGGCGCATCGCTAACATGGTCCAATCACAAACTGAGCAAGCCTATGGTGACAGTGGAAAGGAAAAAAATTCCCTACACGTTAAAATGAGAAAACTTTGCAAAGTCCAAGACTCAAAAAGAGATCCATCTTCATTCTGTGGCCTAGACGATGTACAGAAGAATTACATTCATTTATCTATTACATTTACCTATCTCTTACTATAAGTCTATATTAATAATTTAGAAACAAAGTCAGTTTTAACAAATAAATAAAATGCATCTTTAAATTTTGTTTATGCAAACAGTGGAAAAAAGTAAATGATTAAAAACCTGCAAAAAACCATGTTCGCTACTTTGCTACGTTTCGGTGCATCCCTAGTCACCGCTACTTACCACAAGCTGTCTGAAGTCCATGATGCTTTGGCACTGCTCGTGGAGGCTTTGCAAGGCTTCTCGTTTTTGTCGGTTCTGCAGCTGCAGCTGAGTGCACTGCTCTCTCACACTGTCCCTTACTGCAGCCTGTTTCACTATCTGCAGCTCCAGCTCAAACATGCTCCTGATAAACACAGTACAGCACAGTTTAACACATGACCCACAATTCCTAACGCTGACAACTACACAGGGTTTTAATACTAAAGTCACCTGGCAGTGGGGTCAGCATGCTTGTCCTGGCCTAGACTTCTCAGCTGAACTTCCTTTATAAGAGCGGCGAGATCGGTCTGCAGCTGCCGAGCTCGACTGCGCATTTCTGCCAGCTGCATGTAACACTGCTCCACGTCCTGCCATGCAGACTGCACACAATTTTAACATTAAACAGTGTTTGAAAAAGTGTGACTGCAGCAACTGACCATTAAAGGCATTCCTCTGTACAGGTGTGGACTGTGGTAGCAAGGCCCTTAACCTACAACTGCTTGGATTGTAAGTATTAATTGTAAGTCGCTCTGGATAAGGGCGTCTGCTAAATGACGTCAATATAAATGGCGCTCCTGGTCAGCAGTGATGACAAATCATTTGTGGGACTGCGGTAGCCTAGCGGTTAAGGTACTGGACTCTGGACCTGAATGAACCTGATGGTCCAGGGTTCAATTCCCA
>JAUZSU010149796.1:3532-14715 GCA_034780255.1 Parotocinclus maculicauda
CAGTTCCTTGAGGGAACCATAAATGCCAAAATGTACTGTGACATTCTGAAGCAGAGCATGACCCGAATTGGGCTGGAAGGCAGTATTCCAACAACCCCAAACACACTTGCTAGATGACCACTACCTGTTAAAGAAACTGATGGTCAAGCATGTGTCCAGACCTAAACCCTACTGAGCATCTGCGGAATTTGGAGGAGAGCTAACATCTACCAGCTCTGTGATGTCATACCATTGGTAACCTGTGAAGCTCTAGTG
This sequence comes from Parotocinclus maculicauda, assembly GCA_034780255.1. Classification (NCBI taxonomy): domain Eukaryota; kingdom Metazoa; phylum Chordata; class Actinopteri; order Siluriformes; family Loricariidae; genus Parotocinclus; species Parotocinclus maculicauda. The sequence continues at coordinate 3,788 of JAUZSU010149796.1, forward strand.
GATTCCATGTCCAAGAGAGTTAAGGTCGGTGCTGGAAAATAATGGTGACAGACACTTTGGGCACAATTTGGCTATTTTCACTTAAAAGGTGTACTCACTTTTGTTGCCAGCAGTTTAGACATTAATGGCTGTGTGTTGTTATTTTGATTGTACAGCAAATTCACACTGTTATACAAGCTGTAGACTGACTACTTTACATTGTGTCATATCTTCAATGTTGTCCAACGAAAAAATGGTTACAAAAAAGTAAGGGGTGTACTGACTTTTGTGATATACTGTATACTTCACTATCCATATCCTGGTGAGGGGTAGAGTGTATAATGGATATAATGTATAGATATAATGGATTAAGTTTTGTCTATGGTCTATCTCAATCCTGTGTCAGGACACACACACACACACACACAATCTAAACCTCATGTCTCCCCACAGGCTGCTGTGTCCTTGAACAAAACTACCCCCTTCATCCTGCCCTTTTCCTTATCCAGTTTGTGGATGAAAGACATGTTGTGTTTTCTTTTGGAGAGACTAGCGACTGGAGGCTAACCTGCTTGCATCTTTACCGTCACCACACGTCATCAAAAACAGAACTACATTCAAACTTGGCCCTTATCTACCCACTCTTTTTTCTCTCTCTCTTTTGCTGAGTAGATGCAAGAAGAGGAGAACTCAGTGGGAGAGACAGAGGAAAGATTGGAGGAGGAAGAGGAGCAAGAGGAGGAGGAAAGCGTCCCAGTGCCAGCTGACCCCCAGACGCCCATGGAGGCCCAAAAAGCTGCCATCTACAGGTCTGTTTGTTTCCTCCCTCTCTCTGAGACCCTCTGGCTATATTATCAGTGGCCTGACTCCTTTATTTTAAGCTCTTTTACCTGTTTATGCGTGTGTAGACACCCACTGTTCCCCTTGCTGGCGCTACTTTTTGAAAAGTGTGAGCAGTCCACACAGCGCTCAGAGTGTGTGACATCAGCCAGCTTTGACATGGACATTCAAAACTTTGTGCGCGGTCAGGAGAAAGAGAGCAAGGCATTCTTCAGTGAAGACCCTGAACTTGATAATCTGGTAAGGCGACATCATCAAATTGTCAAAGTGCTTTTATATATAAGATTTAAAAAACTAAATCTAATAAAATACGTTAATTAAATAAATCCTACACAGGTATGGGCAGTTTAACAAATGCATTACTGTCTGTAAAACAGGTTTTTGTACATATATATAGCACTTGTCCATATATCTACATGGCTCAAGCTGACAGAGAACATATTTCTCTGTTTTATGTCTCGTTTTGCCTTTGCTAAATCAATATGTATCAACATAAATTAAATTAATCAAATATCAAATTGTGACATAAATCATATTTATGGAAATAAAAATACACATGCTAAACAGGGTACCTCCACTGCCTTAAAACAAAAATGTCCTGGGTTCAATCCCAGGGTGGAGAGGCCTGGGTCCTTTCTGTGTGGAGTCTGCATGTCCTCCCCGTGTCTGCATGGGTTTTCTCTGGGTACTCCAGTTTCCTCCACACAGTCCAAATACATGCGTGTTAGGCTAATTGGTGTCTCTAAAGTGTGTGTGGTGTGCCCTACCAACCCATCCAGGGTTGTTCCTGCCCTTGCGCCCTTGCACCGGCTGGCCCGCGACCCCGTGTGGATTAAGCGGAAGATAATGGATGGATGCTAAATATAGTAATTAACAGCACTTGCCTGTATATAATATCCTTACCATCCAAGTGTAGATTGTCCAGCAAGGCATACCATATTATCTCTTTAGTCCAATAAACAGCAGCCTACTACACCCATCACTGCATATCCCACATAACTAAACCAATTAAGCCTGCAGATCTAAATATGTAGCTATATTATTGCTGTATTTGCATTTTTGTTTGATATCAAGACTGGGGGGGGGACACAGATTGATATATGAAGCCAGTTCTTTTCTGCATAAAATGTTTTAAAATTGCTGGAATTCATAGAGGTATGTGTAATATGATCAAAGAGCACAACTATGAATAGGTATGGTAAAAGTGGGGTTTCATTTGACATCATCACTGTATTGTAGGCTAAAGCAGGTGCCCATAAACTGTGAGTCCCCAAAGGAGCTCACAGTTTATGGTAACCTGCTTTATCCTACAATACAGTGCCACTAGTGGCCAAAAAGTATTTAAGCTTAACCAAATCGCTACAGAACATAAAACTTATCAGTAAGAAAGAATAAAAACAATCCTGAAAATTCAAGTTTTAGGTTTTCTGTGGTCTGCAATGGGCCTATTTCAAATCTGTTACAGAAAGGAATCTTTATTTGATTTTATTTCTACATTTTTACATATCTTGAAAACAAAAGAAAGCAGTCAAGAGTGGCAGCCGAGCAGAGATTAAGAATCTTCCCCAAGGCCCAGCTTTATTAGGACAAGACTCTGTTAATGGTCCCCCCTCAAGCTGCAGTCTTACTTAACCCTTTTCAGTCCTGGTACAAGAACTCATGAGCTTCTGGTCATGTGCAAAAGGCCTTAAAGGTGTGGTCAACTATTTTTAGGTCAGCACATTTTTCAAAAAGATATTTGAAACGCTTCAGTCTCTGTAGCCATTCCAGTCTCTGTAATCAATGTTGTTAACCATTTTTATTTAATTTGTAAGTACAAAGGGAATCTCTTTTTGCACTTAATAATCATGGCTGCAAATTCACTATGACACTTGGTTGAATGGGGATTCCGTGGTGCTCCCATATCTCACTGCCTGGTATAAAGTTGCACCTACACACACCCAAGCTGGTTTATGTGGCTTCCCAAAACTAGTGTTAATGTACAGATATGTGCTGTTTAACGTACATTGTGTTCTGTGCAACATGGACATTGACCAGACTTTACTTAGTACATAGCATTTTATTTTAATCAATAATATTAATTATAGAACAATATGAAAACATTTAGTCTCGTACTGATCTGCACAATCTAGTAATTCATATCTTTGTATCTCTTATAAAACGTGAACCTTTTCTGTCAGCAGGTGTCGCTACAGTTTACTTGTGCTTCCTTTCTGTCATTTAGATGTAAATGATATTGATTTTAGACCAATTTTTTATTTTAGGCACTCAGCCATTAAAGCGGATATGTGTTGACCCATTAAACTTTAAATGGCATTAATGGCAGAATAACACTATTACATGGTACATATCTGGCCAACAGGAAGGGAATTATTTGGGATTTTTGCGCATGCATGTGAACATGCTTTTCCTAGACAATTCACATGATTCATATCATATTCGATATGTGTCATGTGAAGATTTTGACTTGCAAAGGGATGTTTGATCAGTTGCAAAGTGTTGAAATGAAAACAATAATTGGATGGTAGGCAGGAAGGTGTCCTGTGAACCACTTCACAGGTTATTGGATCTGGTGGTTATGATATTTTCCACATTGCCCAGAGTGTCACAATTTGACAAAAAATGCAGTGGCAACAGACATTTGTATTGTGATGTCGTGTTTATTGGTGATATTACAAGGACCTGCCATTGCTTTCAGCAGCTATATTTACCATTACCATTCCACATAACAAAATAAGTTAATCAATAAATTGATCAAAAAACAGTTTCTATGTAAGTATATAAATTTGTAAATAATGTGGGGTGTTTAACAGATGGTGAAGGCGATCCAGGTGTTGCGCATCCACTTACTGGAGCTGGAGAAGGTGAGCGACCTGTGTAAGGACTTTTGCAGCCGTTACATTGCCTGCCTAAAGACCAAGATGAACAGTGAGACCCTACTGAGCAGTACTGACCCAGCCAGTCCATACTCACCCACACAGATTCAGGTACTCACACACTTTTCCATTCACACATGTTTTGTTTTATTTTATTTTATTTATTATATGGTTGCACCTGGCATAATTGATTTATGTCTAATCTTAGTTAGATGTGTGGAGCCCCCTGGTCAAACATGATTTGCTGATTTTCTGTGTGTAACAAAATTAAATATAGTATTCAGATCCGTAAATAACAGTTTTACTGACCACTGACTGATTGTTATCGATTTATTCTCCGGTGCCCTCTCACAGTTCTGCAGTGCCAACAATCCTAATGTCAACATATTGATTCCTCTCACCTGTCCTGCATTTCCTTAGTCCCATCACTTGCTATGTAAACCACTTGCCTATAGCAGTTGGGTGGGACACTTTCTTTAGTAAGCTACATTTGTATGTCTGCCTTCATATCTGCTTTCTTCCCCAGCCAAACCTGAACAAACACAGAAATTACACAATTCAGCACCATTCACAACTAGACATGCTCAAAACAATGACCAGCAAACAAGCCCCAGCTGAAATGAAACTGACCAAAACTATTGCTTAAACCTGTACAATATAATAATAGTTCACAAATATTGTACATTTTTGCATACACAATCAACTAAGGAACAAACATAGTTATAATAATAAAATGACCTGTGAAGGTGATTTACAGCTGTTTAGGGATTATGTATTTGTCTTTTATAGTGATTTGTATGAAAATAATAATAAATAATTCATGCAGATAGGCAAGTCATTTTTCTTGCAACTTAGATTTTTTCCAAAGACTGCATGTTTAATTTAGGTAATTATGGTGCAGAGAAACGGTGACAGTTGCGATTGCGAGTGTTATTTAAAGCTAAATATTTTAACCCTGATAATAACAACAGCTAACAATAGATGTTTATGTAACCATATGATTATGTCATTATGAAGGTTTTTAACATGTGTATGTATGTTCTCTTAGGCCTCTAGCGCTTTCTCTGGGACTGTGAATCCTCAGGGGATTGTAGTACCAGCAACCGCCTTGCAACAGGGCAACGTTACTGTGACCGCTGTCAACCCCACACAGGTGGTGTCAGGTGTGTTTTCATGCTGCTACACAGCTGCTAGAGCTGTTTTTCTCCCATTCCATACATTTCTCTCATATACTAAAGTTGTAATGCAATTCATTCTTTATGAATAATGGGTTGGTAATGATAACAGTTGATTTTAACTAACTTATTTTTCCATGAACCAAGATAATTTTTGACAAAATACTTTCCAGAGATGTTATTGTATTCACTCTTTTGAAGGATCTAAACTAAAAGATTTTCTAGATTTTCTAGAACTTCGCTTTTTAAATCTCATGTGTAATTGCTGGTGATGAGTCAAGTTCAAGTTCCATCAGTGCCTTCTGCCCAGGCATCACAAGCATCTGTGATTGTTTATCTTTGAGGGAGGTGAGGCCAGTAAGGAGATCATCCCCCAGGAATGAAAAATCAACTCCTACCCAGTATTCTCCAGCAAGAGGCCTCTGTGACCCTGACTAAGAAAAAGCAGGGATTAAACAAGAAAAAAGTTTAATTGCTGAGGTTTTACAGACTACTCACCAAAAACAGCCTCCAGAGATGTTACAGTGATCCGACAGAAAATGCAGCAGTCAACAAATGGATGTATTATTAATAACATTCATAATAAAACATTTTTAATGATTCTTTCACGATGCTGTGGAGATGTTCAAGTCCCACAACATACTGCTGAAACTGGGTTTGTTTTTTTCCATTAATGTATGTCATATCATTTAATAACAATCTGCTTAGTAAAACTCTGATTTGGTGAGCATTTTAAAGTCAACAGATACATTTTTCTCAGCTTCAAAACCAAATTTGAAAGAGCCCTTCTCCATCTTTATTAAAATACCCTTGATGTCTTCTGTGTTTTAAAAATTATATTTGGTTGTCATTAGCTAATGTTAGCATGGTATATGGTAACATTGATATGGTAACACTGATCAAAATCTTAAGACCAGTTAAAAAAATGCAAAGATTTGCATTTGGCACTATTGGATCTTAAGAAGGTTCTAAGTAGAGCTTCACAATGCTAAAAGACAAAATGGGAGCAAGGTTGCAAACGTTTTTGAGCAGCCTTTTTATTGAACAATAATTTAACTGAAACAGGTGGTTTATCAGCTCATAAGAAGTTTAAGACCATAGCTGAGTCAGAAAATCTCCTCAAAACAAAGATCAAAGTGTCAACAAAGGACTCAGTAACAAGTAGCTCCACTATTGTTGTAGAACATTTGTTTAGGCATGCTTGATGCAAGTGTTTACAGGAGGCTAGTGAGAACATTGCTCCAAGTGTTGAAGATGGCTTCACAAAGGGCATCCACAGTCTGAAACTTTTTGGAAATTTCCCTGCCATCCATCTCCAAATGTTTTTAGATCGGATTTAGATCAGGGGAAATACGCAGGATGGCCCAAAAGAGTGATGTTTTTCTCTTGGAAAGTCCTTTGTTAGGCGGGCATTGTGAACTGCAGCATTGTCTTGTTGAAAACCCCAGTCATTTTCACACAGATGAGGGCCCTCAGCCAGCTGCAAAATCTCCACATATCCAGCTGCTGTTTGACACACCTGCACAACCTGAATCTCCTTTTTTTCATTGAAGGAACAATGTGCTGCGTAGAAATCATCTCAGGTGGGATCTCCTTGTTATGCCAGTAAGGTTGGAAGCCAGCAGGGCCATCAAGGTTAATTTTTTCTTTAGGAAGCAAAACTTTCTGGTGCTCACCTGCAGTTTTGTGGAGTAGATAGAGATGTGGTTTTTGAAGACCTTTTTGTTTATGAAGATCTTTCCTCGTCATTGAGCTCCAGTCAGCACCAGTAATGGCCTTAACTTGAGTCGAGGATCGTCCTGTGTCTGGACAGACAGCAAATCAGATCCTGCGGCTCAGTGCTGATGACATTTTTTTGGGAAAATGACTGTCTTACTGTGTTTAACCTGTGAAAGACCTTGCTTATGCAGCTCAACAATCCTACAACGTTCAAAGCCTTTTTTGCTTTTGCCATCAGGAGGTCTTGTCTTGACAAAAAATGACATGGAATACAATTATTTTTACAGATTTTGGCTTTTAAAGGCTATGGTTTTAAACTTTTAATCAGCTGATGAACAGCCTGTTTCAGTTAAATTGTTGTTTTCAATAAATCGGTTACTCAAAAGTTTTTTCGTCTCTTGCTCCAATTTCTTATTTTTGCATTGTGAAGCTCTGCTAAGAACCATTTTAAAATCCAATAGTATAAAATTTTAATTCTTACAATTTTTAACAAAGTCTTAAGATTTTGATGAGAGGTGTATGTAACAGAAGGTATTCTGTTGTCTTGCTTTCTATAGCATTCTAAGTGTTTCTCTGTGCTTTGTGTTCTTGGAAATTGATACACTTAATTATATACAGCTCAAAAAAATGACATGTCCCCCAAATTTTTAAGAATAGTGTATTTAGTTTCTAGTCTCATAAATTAGATGTTTGGTATTGTGTGTTTTGAATTTCTATTTTGAATTCAACAGTGACTTTCTACACTCATGAATGCCGTTTGAAACGATCTATTTTGTGATATATTTCTGTGAATGTGTGTGTGTTTACCCAGGTGGTACCGTTTATCAGCCTGTTACTGTTGTAACCCCGCAAGGCCAGGTGGTCACCCAGGCCCTCTCGCCTGGCACAATACGTATCCAAAACTCACAGGTGATTCAATTACATTCAGTCAACTGTTTACTGTTATTAATAAGACTGGATATATTCAACTGTACATTATATTAGCAAATTCACCTGACAACATGCAATATCTTGCTTATTCACAGTAGTAAAGTTGAGGAAGAATTATACATGTATTTTAGTCTTTCTAAAATAGCTGAGATGTGTCTTCTATTGGTATTGTCATGAAGCAAATCACCATTTCAATATGTGCTGAAAAAAAGATGACCCAGGTTAAATTGCCAGTGGTGCTTTCCAGCTGGATGGAGCATTGACCAGACATTGGTCATGGCTGGATGTGCAGCACCCCCAAGTGATAAATGGGTAACCATTTCAGGGTACAGGCTGGGTTGTGCCTCATCCAGGTACTGCAAGGGGAAGCACCCATGTTCAGATAGGAGCGCTTCATTTTGCTGGCCAGTTATAGTAGGGTGCTTCCTAAATCTTTCCAGCACAGATGTAGATGGTCATAATCCATTTACATAATAACACATCATAAATAAATTGCAAGTCTTGCTAACATGGATTTATCAAAGTTTGAGAATTTCTTCATATTCCTGATTTACTGATTGATTATGAGGTTCTACCCCTTGACCCACTGACCAGTTGTCATAAGAGAAGCCATGCCTGAGGGCAGGACCAGCACAACGTGCAAATACCCGAAGAGATGTTCTCTACTGCCAAAATGCTCCTGACGCATTTTGTGTCTGTTAGCTCTATGTCAGCTTTTTACGTGACGGCTACGCTGTTTACCAGAAGGGATTTGAGTTGGGAAAACACAAAAAACTGTGAAAATCATTGAGGCATTTGATATTTTCCTAAAATATTGAATTCCAGCAAGATTAATGAATAACATAGACACATTGGTAAACACTTAATTGCTGCATTTAAATGAAATTAATGGGGATGTCAGATTGCATGCAGTCTTAAAGCAAATGCAAATATGCCCCTGTGAAATACTAAATATGGCCAGAACCACCTTCAGCAAGCCAAACCAAAATAAATCAGGGTTACTTCATTAACACTATGTCACAAGTATATCATTTAAACGTCTCTATGTGTCTGTGCATGTGATTTCTTAGCTCCAGCTGCAGCTAAACCAGGATCTTAGCTTCCTGAGCCAAGATGAAAGCTCATCTAAGACCAAGCGTGGCATTCTTCCCAAGCATGCCACCAGCGTTATGCGTTCCTGGCTTTTCCAGCATATTGGGGTAAGTGTAATAGGATTAACGTTTTTATGTAGTGTTTTGTACTAAACCAATGGCCAACAGAAATGTAGTACTGTGCACAAAACTTAGGCCACCATTAGATTTGATGGTTTAGCAATGGGAAATGGATATATATAACATATTGTCATTCATTGAACCACAAAATTTCAAACTTGGATTTGTCACTCCATGATACTCCCTTCCACTGATCTTCATTCCAGTTTTAGCATATCTTACCTTTTTCACCCTGTTCTCCTTTTACAAAACTGGTTCCAAGCTGCTACGCTTTCAAAAAGACCATTCCTGATCAAGCTTCTTTGGACTGTAAGGGTCAGCTTGGCATCCCAGTAAAGCTGATAGATGATGCTACTGCTTAACTGTAAGGGGAAGTAACACTAAATACTTACCACTGTAGCCTAAATAACCAGTTTTTTTCTGATCGTTTCCAGTTGTTTAATACTACATAGAAATTTATTGCACTTTATGCTTGTACTCTAATAAAGAGATAGAGAAATAAATATACAGTATGGTACCAAAACTATCTAATCTAATGGTGACCTATGACTTTTGCACAGTACGGTATTTCCCAATCAACAGCCCCGAGACTTGTTTTCATTTTGTAGTCGTACTTTATTTTGAATGATTGTTCAGGTTTTGTTGTCATATAATTGTCAGTCAGGTTTGGATTTATATGTCTATTGAATGTTGCAACAGCTTATCATGACAGGAGCAAGGTTACATCAATAGTAGTCAGGAAATTCAAAGTGACCAATGTCATCTAACACAATGCCCCTTCTTAGGTGAGTTGGGCATCAATGGCGCAGTTGTTAGTGCTGTTGACTCACAGCTCCAGAGACCCAGAGTCCCGGCTCCCTCACTGACCATGGGGATTTTGCATGGTCTCTCCTTATGTAATCTGGGTACTCTATTTAACAACCACATTCCAAAGACTTTTAGGTTTACTGGCATCTCCAGAATAAGTGTCACCGTGTGTGTGTGTGTGTGTGTGTGTGTGTGTGTGTGTGTGTGTGTGTGTGTGTGCCTCAGACATGGATTAAGTGGGTATTCAAAGAGTGTGAGGGAGTAAGTGAGTGAGTAATAAAGGTGGGGATTATGTTAAACAGTACATCCCATATGAAAATAGAAAATGACATGTGTGAGTATTATGTTTAGATTCATATCTATGTATCAGCATCTACACCAGAGTAGATCATGATAGGGTATATAAAGAAAGAGGGTAAAGAAAGACTTATGAAAGGGATGGCAGACACATGATGGCTGGAAGCAGGTTTTTACACACACCCATGTACACACACAAACTCATCCAGTTCCCTCATCTGACTAGAGCACTGGAGGAGCCAAGAAAAGGTCATCAGTGATGAGGAGATCAGGCCTGCCCTAATAAAACATCTCACAGCGAGACATTGTTCTAATGAGATTGTATGACAATCACTTGCACATAAGTTTTTTTTAGGTGACATTCAGATATGATCTGTATTATAAATTATTACTAACCTCAGCCAACAGAAAAAAACATAAGATTGGCAAAGTCAGTGTGTTCTGTATCCTAACCCTGTGGAGTATGCATGCTGCCTGTTAGACCCTGGATTGTAACACTGCTCTTAACGAGAAAAGGATATGGAATGATAGAAGACATGAGAGAGACACAATATGGAAATGCTGGTAGTGTGTAATATGTATTGTCTATGATAACACAGTGGTACTTTACCTTCGAACTTTTTCGGTTCTCGATCCAATTTGACTCTTGTCATTTACTCCATACTCAGCACACTTGCTTAATTAACAATTCAGTACACAGAGATTGAGATTCACAATAGTTTTTACTCAGTGAAGATCTCCGCTGTTTTTATCGTGCTTTTAATGGTATTGCAGAATTGTGTGAATTGTGTGAAAATGAAATGCCAAGGAACCCTAAAATGGTTAGTACTGACAGCCAATCGAAAGGAAAACAGGAACCCCATAGAACACCGACAGGTAGCAGCTATGCTAGAGTTCACTAATAGAGTAAGTGTTTTGCTTTGACTTCTCACTTTTAATTCATTACTCACTAAATTACTCCAGTACTCTGGTTTCCTCCCACAGTCCAAAGAAATGCGTATTAGGTTAATTGATTATTCCAAATTGGCATTGACTTGTGTATATATACGTGACTGGTGTTGAGATGAACTTGTGTATGGATATAACCTTGTGTG
>JAUZSU010149807.1:0-14715 GCA_034780255.1 Parotocinclus maculicauda
TCCAGCTCTTGAATACTACTTGTCATGACTGCAATCTGTTCAGTCAAATTGCTGTACATGAAACAAAGCCTCAACTTCATTTTTTTAGCATGACCTAAAAGTCACTGAATTTTGTATTCAAGTGTCAACTGTTTTACCTTTTTCAGTACATAAAATAATAATTATCAGTTATTATTATGGGTTATGGAGGGTATCTTGCTACCTACCTACAAACGTTTCTTTTTCTAAAATGTGGACAAAATGAAGACCCATAATTTGCAGCTTTGTTCTGTATGGTGTTATTCAGTACCTTTCCAAATAAATGAGCAGTTAATTAACTGTTGACACAAGGTGTATGATATCTTTTGTGTCCTGAGTACTGATAAAAAGTATTCACCACTGACATTTCTCTTTGTACTTTGTTCCCATTGTTCATGGATATGGTGAGGATTAGTGTCATAAAGATGTCCTATAGTTTTGTGAATTCAGTTATAGTGTACATTTTTTGTAAGGCCTGAAATGATCATAATACTATAGATTGCGAATAAAAAAATATAATTTGTGCTTCTTGGATTTCATGTAAAATTATTTTTATGGTTTACTATTAACTCATTGTAAGTCAGTCAGTCTAAACAGAAGCTCATCTTAAGCACTGTGTGTGTGTGTGTGTGTGTGTGTGTGTGTGTGTGTGTGTGTGTGTGTGTGTGTGTGTCAGTCAATCACACCCTTTTGCAAAGTGAATTATAAATTGTGGCAGCATCAGTTTGATTTAAAGAGCTCCTGCAGGCTACTGGCCAAAAAGGAGAGAGTCACTCCACACTGAAATTCGTTAAGTAGCAGAAGAAGGCTTCATATAAACTGCAACAAAATAAAAGAGAGCATGTTTTATGTCTATTAGAAGCTCAAACGATATGACAAAACCATGCCATGTGGAGCACTTTAACAGGAGTTTCTCATTGCTCAATTATGTACACACCTTCAAGGGAAAATGTTTCTGACTGAGGAGCATGTAATTCAATACTTAGCCTTTTTGTCATGTGAGTCATGAAATGTTAGTGCTCTCAAGTGCTGGGAGAGCTACTGATGCAAGGTATTCACTATCCCAGTTACACTAAGCTTAAATCCTTAAAATACACAGTTGTGTTAGGATTTTCTCAAATTTAGTATTGAGCAGATGCTGTGCTGTTGATGTATGAAGAATGAACGGTCTTATAATTAAAGCATTACCCAGAATAGCATGTTATCCAGTATTTTTATTCCAGAATTTTTTCATAGTTTTCCACTTAAACTGTATAAAAGCTATAGCAGTAGCCTCATGCAAGTCAACACAATCGCTACAGGGGACATTTATTAATGTTCATTTGTATTTATAATGTATACTATACTCCTCACAAAATTTAATATCCCCTTTAGTTTTATGATCAGTGTATTTATCTACATTTATTATACTCTTTTATTTGATTTACTGTATTTTACACTACTTACTACCCATAATATATTTTCTTATATTTAAAATATTTTATTTTATTATATACTCATTTCTAATTATTCTAATTAACTTCTACATATACAGTTATTATAAATGTGTTATTTAGGTAATGTACTGTAATTCTATTCTTACATGTAATTCTATTCTTAATGTAATTCTATTCTTACATGTATTATACTAACTGTCTCAAGAACTCAAGAATTTGGACCTTATGGACAGTGTGTGTTTGTTAAAACTTTATATGAGAGCATCAGTTAGCTGTAGAGTGCCATTTTCAAATCTCTAAATGTCATGACTGACCAGTTTGACGTAGAAGGCAGTGCAGAGTGTTTACTTTTAATCCTTCTACTTATGTAAGCCATGTGCTTGAAGAAAAGTAAAAAGGCTGGAAAATCAAGTGGCTTTTGTATAGAGTCGGCAGGGTATGACTTCTCTCAGGAAGAGAGAAGCAGCACAGAGAGACGAGAGCAAGAGATCACGCTGAGAAAGACAGTAAGAAGGTATCCGAGTTTTCGTAGAAGCATCAGTTCTGAGTCATCTTCTAATGGTCTGGTTCGTCAGCTTTCTGTTATTTAATACTTTCTGCGATGCTAAGCACTTTAGATAGGATGTCATGAAGGTGACACAATTTATCTGTCTGACTGTAAAAGTTAAAAAAAGAATGTTTCATAATTTAATGTTAAAAATGCTCTATGTCCTGATCAGATTTATTTTACTTTGTATATATGTCATTGACTTGTAGACTTGTAACCAATGTTTATTTACTTTTAGCTCCGTCAAAATGTCCAGCTGTACAGCCAGGATGCTGCTTTGTTTTCTTTTAATTTCATATGTGTCTGCAAAATCTGAACGTAGGTCATGCATTTTCTTACTTTGTATGATACTGTGCTGTTTATAGTAACACTATACATTTTTGCTTTATTGTGTTCATTACTGCCTTATGATTTTGGGAGCTGATTATGGGTTTGACATATGTTATATTGTTTAATACTATGCAAAAGTAATATTTTTATACAAGCTGAACATTTAACTTTCATTGCACCACAGTCCAGTTTCAACTTTTGCATTCCTGTTGTCTTTTTGGCTGTGTTCAACTGTTTGCCTCTGAATGGTCAGTGGCTATTTAAACCCCATACTCATTAGGTTACAATACATTTATGTTGTAGCCTTTCTGACACACTGGATCAGGCAACCTTCATCCTGTTACTCGTTCATGGTTTGTAGGTACTTATCACAGCTGACTGGGGGCACCACAAATGGACCAAACAATTTGGCCCTTGTCAAAGTCATTTAGTTTTTATGCCTGCTAGATTCTCCCACGTTCAGCATGTCAGCTACAAAAACTACTCGATAATGTCTAATTTTTCCCAGACTGTTACAGTTGTAACAAAATAGTCAAAAATAACTATATTTGATTTGTGAGTGGTCATAACGTTTGGCTCATTTGTTTATCAGAAGCAAATTTTAAGCACAGTGTAAACAGCTGACACAGTCAGAAAAAGAAAAGGGTGATCCTCCCAAAGATTTATTTAATTACATTTACTGATCAGAGTATATATACTGCTTACAAACTTATATGAAACAAAAATTGTAATTAAAAATCCCCTATTTTTATGAGCAGTGTAGTATACTGCTCACAACAATCAGGCGATATTTCTAAATGAAATATCCCCAATAAAATATATCCAAATTTTTGTGAGCAGTGTATTGTTTAGTCATTTAGGCTATTTATTATTTTATTTTTGAAGGCATGTTTGCAGATAAGTGTTTATTTAGTCATTGAGATCTAATATTTCATTTCGGGTTATTTGGGAGTTGATTATGGGTTTGGCATATGTTACAAACTGTTACATTTAGTCCTGTTTAGTCCTGTTTTTCCTGTTTGATGTTATATAATTGAATTCTGTTTATTAATTCCGACATTTTCTACCCTGGTCTTCTATAAATAGTTGTTTATTAATTATTTTTCACATATCAGCAATCAGTATCATGTGGGAATTGTTAGATATGGCAAACTATACCGACTATGATATAGGCACTGATCACAATTAGGTACACATCCTTGTTTCTGCACTCACTGTCCATTTTATCAGTTACAATATTTGTAGTTCTACAATAATAACCTGTAGTCTATCTGTAATCCCATTTACCAGTCCCAGTTCTCTAATGGTTAGGACTCCTATGGGTGCACTATTTGGGTGGTGGATCATGCTCAGCACTACAGTGGCACTGATGTGGTGGTGGTGTGTTATTGTGTGTTGTGCTGGTACAAGTGAATCAGACACAGGAGTGCTTCTGAAGTTTTCAAACACAGTGTTTGCTCACTGTACACTCTATTAGACACATCTACCATATTGCCCCTCCTTGTAGATGTACAGTCAGAGACAGCAGCTCAACTATTTTCAGTCTAGCACTAACACACCACCACATCAGCATCACTGCAGTGTTGAGTATGATCCACCACCCACATAGTATCTGTGCTGGTCCTGTAAAGGTTCTGACCATTAGAGGCATACTAACATACTATGAAGAGAAACAGATTGACTACAGTCTTTAATTTGTAGCACCACAAACTACAGTCACTAACTGTAAACTACAAAGAGCATATGTGATAAAACTGATAAACTGGAAACTGAGTGTGGAAACAAGGTACAAAATAAAGTGATTTTCATTTATATATTAATATATGAATGCAGAAAGACAGGCAGGATGATTAATTTGAAAGAATATTTTAAACATTTTGGCCAATCTGAATTGCCATCAAATGCATAGTAATCAGATGGGGACAATCAACAGTGAATCTAAGAAATGGTGCTTTAAAAATGGTCCATATTTGCTTAGTTGTGTTAAATCATTTAATTTTATCATGTCGTACAACTGCTTAAATGTATTATAGAGAGCCTGTAGGGACAGTTTATCACCAGCAGAGATTAAAATTGGGACATTTCCAGCTGGGTTAAGTAAATTCATTAAAGACATCTAAATGCTACAGCATTGCATTACTTTACAAATAAGAATCCCTATTTAGAGTCATTCAGGGTGTTCAGGCTGTGCAGCAGTTTAGTGCGCTAATGCTAATGGCGCTTCTGGCCAGGTCAGGTAACACTCACATTCATGATTGGCAATATCTGAGTAATGGCAGGGACAGGCAGGGAATTTAACTTGCACTGCAAAAGCAACCTGTGCCATCCTTGTGATGGGCAGACATTTTCTGTCCTGTGCTTTCCAGTATAGATGCTGGTCAACCACATCTCTGTGGAGACTGTAGTGGCTTAGAGTTTAAGATACTGGATTGTGAACCAGAAGGTCCACCTATGCCAAGCTGCCACCATTAATTCCTTGAGCAAGGCCTTTACCTAAAGTTGCATGGATTAAGAGATTGTATCAGGATTGTACCATCAGTAGCAGTCTGCTAAATGTCTAAATGACTAATGATAACACATGAAAGTGATAGAAAAACTCATTTAAAGGTGTAAAGGGTTTAATTAAAATCTCCTTTTCCTGTGTACAACTCACATACACCATGTTTGCACTTCTCAGGAAAACTAAACAAGTCTGAAACGTTGCTATCTTCAATACAAGAGAGTCTACGAATTGTCAATAATGCACTAGATCAGAGCACAAAAGGGTAAACAAGACGCAGCTTCTTTTGAATAAATTACAAGTCATGAATGCATCTTGATGAATATGAAAAATCCAATTACACCACCTTTTTTCTGAATATCAGGCACCATACATCCTACATGCAGATGTTTGCTTCCTCCAGGCAAGCAACATCAGTAACTCACAAGCTTTCAAAAGCTGCAGAGTTCTTTCAAATGGCTCTGTTACTTTTAAAGGATCAAGCAAGAAGTAGACACAAAAGATCCGTCTCAATTTCAGGTAAATATCAATTAATCATTTTTTACTGCACATTGTTGCTTTTTGCTGAAATGACTAACTGTATTTAGAATGCCACCTTTCTGCCAAATTCACCTCCATCCTGAGTCTAACAAAGCTGATACAGCTAATTAAGTAGATTGATTAACTGAAGCTGGTGTGTTGGATTAGAATTCAGTCCTGCATGGTTGATCTTTGTGTAAACTAGTGTTATTCCAACATTTTGATTAAAGACCCTCTACATAAACAAGATACATATGTAATATAAGAATAAAAGTACAGGAATGCACCTTTAATCTGCTCAATGCCCATTCTATTTGCTTTAGTGACTGAGGTCTTAAATAATATAGTAAATTATAATAGGCAATAAAAATGTACTACAAAACTACCACAGATGTTGTAGTTGTAAACAGCTGGTACCTTCGAAAGACAATTAAGGCTGGGGATCCATGAGCAGAGGTGAGAGTTTAAGAGCAGAATTTACATATCTTTTGCGTGCTGTTTATAGCTTAAAAAGAGGACGGTATGATATGGTAATGTCCAATAAACTGAATTCCATTGTTCTATATTTAGCAAAATCATATAGTATAATATATATTATATAATGTAATATATTATACTTGGTAAACTAAATACTCTAATATTTAAAGTACCACTGGATGACATACTCCCATGCTTTAAAAATGGCATAATGACTGTTGACGATTTGTTGAAATACTTCTTTTTTTTCAATTCTACTCTTGCCAGCTGTAGGTCAATAGTTTATTATTGGTTTCATTGGACAAAAGAACATGATTTTGTAATGTATCTGGTTAGTCTTGTGTTGCACAATTAGACATTGACTTGAGATCCCAGGTTTCTCTCTTATGGAACTCACATTTGTACATGCAAACCTTTTTGATTTGCAAACCTAACTAGTTTACAAGCAGTTCTAAGAGAGTTGACTTGGTCTTCCTGATTTGCCTTGACTGTACTTGAGCGTACAATTTATTTAAACAGGTAAAACTGCAATGCGGAAACATGTCATCTTAATTTTAGTATCCATAGGCAGCTCCTTATAGAAGATCATAGGTAACTGACAAAAGACATATCATGTTTATTTAAACATGATTATTTTGTTGTAAGGTGTAATAAATGTTTTATATACACTTGTATGTCACATGGAAAGGTCCCCCACTTAAAAAGAGTAAGGAAACAGTGTTGCTTTTTCAGGGTTGTGAAACAGTGTGCGCCACTCCTCAAGAAATGACATTTACAACCGTAGCACCTGATAAGCATAACGTTTTACTAACCAATTATGCATTCTGTAATTAATTTTACTAACCAAGAAATCATTCTGCAATTAAATTCACACGTATTTACGTCTTTTCTGCTTCCTCATATTACTTCCATCCAGAAAATCCCTCAATTTAAAATATTGTTCAGTTATACCACTACTCCTACAGTGTCATGTATGGGGAATATGGGACATTCTCTAACCTTAAATCAGAACGATTAATCCACTGTAACAAAGAACCATTGAGGAAAATAACTAAACTCTACCTATACCGGCCAAGTTTATGTTGTTCAGTTCTTAAGTATAAGAAAATGGTTGTTTTTTATATCGTTTTGATTCACAATGAAAGAAAGAGATGACTGTGATAGTGCATAAGATGCATGAGGCCCTAATTATTAAAAAGAGACAAAGTCTTGCCCATGCTGTAGTAAACAGTCAGGCAAAATTGCCAAAAAGAAAGAGCCCTCCGCCACTATATTACCCTGACATAACTGAAAGTAGGAGGAGCTTTCTTATACAGGAACCAAGAAGGGATTTCTGAATAGATGATTGGGAAATTGGGATCCTGTGTGTGAATAAGTGTGTGTGTGTGTGTGTTTGTGTGTGTGTGTGCCCTAGGATGGATTGGTGCCCTGTCTAGGGTTGTTCCTGCTCTTGTGACCAGAGTTGCTGGGTGGGCACCAACTGGCCTGCAGCCCTGTGTGGATTAAGCGGAAGATAAAGAATGAATGGATGGATGGATGGATGGCTGTTGCTTTTACCACTAACATTGAATTTTTTCCTCCAGTTTCATTACAGTGGCTGAATTGCCTGACATTTAGTGGATGAATGCTAAACCTGTTATAGCAGCAGCATTTTCCAATAGTAAAATGTCATTCGCTGTATTTACACAAGGTGATAAAAGTGTTTACATTAAGCCCAGAAAAACAGGCTCATCAACCTGAAATGGTCTGCTTACTCCAAATATTTGATTTAAATTAGCAGACTAATTGGCTCATTTTTCAGAGCTCCTTACCCTGGAGGATGTGGAGCTGATAGCAAACCTGTCTGGGTGTCCTCCACCCTTACAGCCCACCAGCTGCCCCGTAGGAGGAGATTCAGAGAAATACCGCACTATCTCTGGAGTGTGCAATAACAGGTAGCTAGCCACAATTTTAATAATTCATCCATAACACACTGTTCTGTGGAGCCTGATGCTCATCTCCCCGGCTGTTTTGAAAGTATATTAATCAGTGCTCTCTTGTGCTAACAGGACACTGGCATTTTGCTGAGGCAACAAGGCTGTGTTGATAAGATGAACTATGACAGATAGGATGGGTCAGGGCTAGTGAGGCATATAGAGGGCATTCAAGCAACTGGAATAAACAGTACTATGCAGTGAGAGAAATCACATATTACTGCAGCTGAACTGCACACATAGTGACTTAAGATTAGTCTTTAAATCTGGGCATGTGGTCTTTGGTAATGAGGTCTTTCTGTTGATTCAAAAAATAAACCATACCCTTAATTTGTTATTACGACATGATTCTTTACTTGATAGCAATACCATGTATAATGTTTACAGTACTGTGCAAAAAATTTAGTAGATTTGTTGTTTTAGCAATGGTATAATGACCGTATAGAGCATATTGTTGATGAGCCCAAAATTCCAAACTTACATTAGATTCATCGCTTCCTATCTTTGTAAGCTTAGACTTCTCACCCTCTTTCCCTTTTAAAAGAGCGGTTACTTGGATGCTACTCGTCCAAAAAAGGCCATTCATGATCCAACTTCTTAAGAATGTTCAAGGGTAAACCTATAGAATGTAGAATTTGTTTCCTGATTTTATTATTTTTTCAACTACATACAGATTTTTTCTATTTTCAGGTTTAAGTCTTTCAACGAGTCTGAGAAATAGTTATATATGGCCATTATACATTACTTGAACAATGCTAAATCCAATCAAATGGTGGGGAGTTTTAAGACTTCTAAAAGCCTTCTAAACAGTTCTAAGACTCTTGCACAGTACATTGTACAGTATATTGAGTTCATACGGTCTGTAATGAAATAAAAGTCAAAATAAATATTTTATTTACATTTGCCATACTGTCACATTTTTTTCTGATTGGAAGTTGTATATCTAATGTTATTTCTTAATAAAGTGATACCTCATTAAACATTATAGATATAAAATACAAATGCACTTTCTTATTCAGAAATAATCCTCTTTGGGGAGCAGCCAGCACTGCCTTGGCCAGATGGCTTCCAGCAGAGTATGAGGATGGAGAAAGCCAACCAAAAGGCTGGAACAGTGGGCACCAGTACAGAGGCTTCCAACTTCCGCCTGTAAGCTACAGAGAACTATTCTAATTGTTATTTTATCATAAACAAAAAGGTCATATATATCATTTACAAACTTCACCAAATTACTAAGACTAGCTCAAGCTTCAGGCTTCAAGCTCACTAATAAATAGTTAATTAGAAATTTAGGGAGTATTAACAATTATTCTTTATTTCCCTAGAAGTTTAGATATTATTTAAAAAATTCTGACCCTTTTTTCTTTTGAAAGTATCCAAAGCAGCTGCTCTGTCAGATTTAGCATCTGACGTGCCAGCAATCCTGCATGAATATGTTTCCCTGTAGTTCAATCTGGCGCATAATTATCTGCAAATATGTCCAATTTACTGCTATATTATCAATAAGATCATCATGCAAGGCCATTAAGAAAACTACTAACACTGGATAATTGCAATTATACAAATTGATATAAGATATTGATAATTACTTGTGGGACTTTGATGGTGCAGTGGTTAAGGTAATGGACTGTGGAACAAAAGGTCCAGAGTATAAAGAACACCTCTTTTTACCATACTGCCACTGCTAAGTTCTTGTTTCATGGCAAGGCTCTTAAGCCACAATTGCTTGAGATGAAGGCTTGGCAGATGATGAACCAATATAATGTTACAACCACCATGCTTCAGAGTTGGTAGAAAAGTTATTTAAAGCTTGTGTTTCACACCTACAAGTAGATAAGTAGATTCAAATTAAACAAATACGACAAAATATAGTTGCTCGTTTGTTTATTAAGGGAAAAGTATGTGAACCTCTAGGATTAGCAGGTAATTTGAAGGTAAAATTAAAGCCAGGTGATTTCAATCATGGAATAGGCAATCAGGCTGGAAAATTTAAAAAATCATACCTAATGAATATGGTCTTAATCCACACTCAGACAGATTTAAGAGCCTTCCCAAGTGTGGTCGACTGACAAAGATCTATCTCACATTGGATAACCAGGTAAACACTAAACAACCAGTGTGTGTATATGAGTGATGCTAGAAGAAAACCAGTGCTCTCCAAAAAGAACATTGCCGCCTTTCTGCAGTGTGTTAAATATACTTTAAATATACACACAAAAAGTAGGGACACTTCAAATTGAAATATCACATATCGAAATTTCCTCTAATTGTTGGGAGCAGTGTATAATGGGAACATGCTAGAACGTTTTGTTGACTGTTGACAATAATGATTTTTTTTGTTGTTGTTGAAATGAGAAAGGTAATGTCCGGAGAAATGATGATACCCATCTGTGAAGCATGGTGAGGGTAGGATAATGGGTTAAACCTGTTTTTTTGCATCTGAATCAGGCACCTTGCCACGGTTGATTGAAAATTGAATTATAAATAATATATCAGCAAATTTTAAAGGAAAATGTCAGGGCATGTGTCTGTGAGCTTAATATCAAGAAAATGTGGATTAAGTATCACTGCAGTGCAATGGAATTCTACCAAAGAAAGTTTGAAGAATAGTACAGTTAATGTTTTAGGTTGACCAAGACAAAGTCTTGAACTTAATCCAGCAGAAATGCAGCAGTTCATGTGAGGAAACCCACCAACATCACAGAGATGAAACTGTTTCAAATGGACATTTATTTGCAGTTATTGCTGCACACCAGTCACAAAAATCAAAGGTTCACAAACATTTACCATTGACATGTATGTTGACCAAGGCACAATTGTTTAATTGGGTTCTCCTTATCTACTTTTAGGCTTGAAGCCGATTATATTTTAGGTCACATTTATTTATAAATGTAGGAAGTTGTAAAGCTTTCATTAATTTTCAGACACAACTGTATACTGTGTTATGGGTGTGCTGTATTTAGTTTTTACTAAACATAATGCTCATATGACTACAACACATTCTACCACATGGCATCAGACACCCAGAAGAGACTGTTCATTCTAAATGCCCAATTATGTATGTTTGCATAAAACTATCATAATTCACCGAGACATTTGTATCTGGACAATATTAAGATATTTCTTACACATCTTCACTAATAATTATCTTCCAATAATTCTGGAACTTACTGTTTCTAAAATTCTCCATTCTGACATTTTAGTTGGTCTTTCTTTGCAACAATCTTTCATTAAAAATTCAGAAACTGAACTGAATTCACTATTTGCACACTTTCACATTCCAGACACACATCCTGTGCTTTCTATCCCAAGTGATACTATTTTTAATGAGAACTGAGCCAAAACATTGCCTAATAATGAGTAGCAGGACCAACCTGCTCAAAATCTGCAACGGTGACACATGCCTGGCTCCATAAACACTTTGATCACATGAACACTTTGATCCCAAATGAAGTGGGGGTGTATCACATATGAAACTGAGAAACACCTTAACAAACAAACAAAGGTTGAAAGTGGAAGCAATTTCTCCATTTTCCACAGGCATAAACTCTGGGGTTTTTCCTTAATACGGTTATATAGCGGTATGTCATGATTTAAAGCAGATTCAATCTTCCCTACAGTAATGTAGCTCAGACCTAAAAGCACTCAGTGGCTATTGTGTGTATGTTTTACGTAAATTAAAAGCTTAGTGTCCACATTAAAATGTATGAGAAGGGCAGAGTTATTTATTTATTGGTGGTCAGAGGCCTGACAAGTGAGAGTGCTGTTAGACAAACAACACATAAAATTACTGAACACTTTTTTTGGTCTTGGAATTAATCACCCTAATCGTTTCTGCTTTGAACATCCCATCAATCATATATTTTAATGTTCGGGAAGTCAGCAACAGGATTATGCAAGTCTCCAGTCAGTCTTACTTAGAAGATGGCGTGTATTCCCAGTTGCTGGTGGACTGGGGTCAGTACATAGACCATGATATTTCATTTACCCCTCAAAGCACCAGCAAAGTCGCTTTTCGGGAGGGAGTCGACTGTCTACACATTTGTGGGAATTCAGATCCTTGTTTTCCAATTCAGGTAAGAGCAACACACTGTACACATATGCCAAAAACCTATACACTATACAGCCAAAGTTTAGTGGACACTTTCAACATCTAAAAACATTGCACTTACTTAGCTGTAGCTCTTGTGGCTCAAAGGCAAGAGCCATCTGTTTAAAACAGCAGTTCCTGAGAATGTTGATTTGAACCCTAGGCTGGAATTGCAATGCATAGGTCGGATCATGCAAATACAGAACTCTGCAATGGACTGGTGCTCTGCCCAAGGTGTACCTCTACCTGTGCCCAGTGAATTTCAGGAAAGGCGGATAATATGAATACTTTCCACTAAAAATGGGTTGCTAGTATACTATTCACAAAAAATAGGATGAAACATACCCTTATTTTGTGAGCAGTATATAAAGTTGGCTCGCCCTTTGCTGCTACTACAGCCAAAACTCTTGTGAAAAAGCTTTCCACTTGTTAGACAGTAAGTCCCGACTCAGTTCACATTCCAATTGATCTCAAAGGTTTCTAATGGAGTTTACATCAGGGCCCTGTGCAAATCAGCCAAGTTGCCCATCCAAGTTGGCAAATCATTTCTTTATGGACTTTGTTTAAGGGGCAGGGTAGACAACTAATGAACTGACTTGTTTTAAAGGTAGAACCTTTCGAAAGAGACACAGAGAAGTTCAGTACAATTCTACTGTCTTTAGTTTGGACCTATCAGCAGTGAGTATAACTGAAATAACAAATTACGAGGGCTGTCTACATACTTTTAACCATATGCTGTATAAGCAGAGCTTATTCAATGACCTAATAGTATGGCAAATACAGCAAACTTTTTTTTTAAAGTTTGACCTGGTTATGAGTATGTCTATGGCAATTGCTTCGTAAAGTCCATTTTAAATGTGGGATAAGCATGAGATTGCTTGGAGCCAATAGGTAATCAGGTCCTGTGACGGAACCCTAAATTTAAGTGTATATCTTATTGATTGCTTCTTTATCTCTGCCAAACCACAAATACAGGGAAAAAAAGCAGGGTGGGTACTTGGATAGGGCTGCATTTGAGACTTCTGCTCATAATAAAACAGGGAAATTACTGAGCAGTGTTGTTTATAAGTAATCTCGATATCCGTAGCCAGAGGCACGAAGGCAAGTAGCATAGATACACAGAAACTAGTCATGCTGAGCTTGAACACAGACTCTGAGATTCATTAGAATAAACAATCAAGCTAAAATAAATCTAAATGTGTTGCCTCACATGCTACATAGTGAAGAGCACCGTAGGACGTAAAAGTCTCCTGCTGATTTTTATGCATTCCAGATGTTCAGGTGTCTGAAAAGAATTCCTGCAGAAAATAAGAGGTACACATTTAGAGTGCAGCTCAAATAAGCCAATTAGGGCTAATATCCATCTGTCTACGTTGAATCATTTCAAAAGATAGATGATCAGCAATGCAGCTATGCTGAATGCCTAGGGGATTTTGAAAACAAATAAAACCTATTGTGTGATGTATTTCTGTGAGTGTGCTGTAGAGATCAAGGCCAAATGTGCTAGCCTGCAGCAGTAAGACCTGCCCCTGAGCAGCCAAGCTATTTCAGGAATATGCGGGCTGTGTTCTAGAGAACGACCTCACAGCAAACAAACTATACAGAGAATTGAAACAAATATGATCTGCCAGTAATCTCTGCTTGAGAGTGGCCCTTTGTTAGAAGTACTGCCCTAAACCTCTAGACAGCATGCTAACGTATTTTAGAGGCTGTAGCTCATTTACACAATGGTTGGCTCGGAAACAGATCCACAAAGGATTATAAATTTCATTAGAATAAGAGGCAGGATCTACAACACAAAATTAAGGGGTTATGCTCTAAATGCTTTAAACTAAAAAGCTGTGCTATTTGTTAAAATACATTCCTGATGACATTTTTTTATGTATATATAAGGTGTATAACCTTATCCCTTTTACAGCCCGTGTAAATCCTTTTTGTTTAGAGCTAAATTCATATTATTAATGGACTGCTCAGATAAAAGGATTTAGCTAAGGATATTTATAATTGAAAGGGTTTTAGCTTTAATGCCCATTTAAGTTACATTCGTCCTTCTTACGTCCTACATGTTCACTAGTTGTTTGGAAGCAAATCTGGTCAAGGTTTTTGTCTGAATGCCAAGAGTATTGTCTGGAGCTAGGAAAAGTGCAGACAATTTCAAGGAAAAAAATGTTGGCTAAAAGCTATTTTCTTCTAGACCTTCACACCTAGGCAAGCTCATTTAGAAATTTGGGACTAGATAGTTTCAAAGCTTCTTTTATGCTGTTATAAAAAGCGTTATGCAAATAAATTAGACTAAAATCATGCCGTGATAATCATAATCACATGGATCATAAGATTTGTACTTATGGAGCTCATGCCAGAATGAGTCCACCGTTATTACAGCAAAGGGAGAACATGCCAAATACAAACTTTTGAAGTTTGAACTTTTTACAATTTTTTTTACAAATTCTTTCACTCGAATTGTTTTGTTTATTATAAATTCAAGACAAATGCAAAAGAGTAGCATTTTCACTAGTGATTTCAGACATTTTGGCCTCCACGTTTGAAAAGCTGCTTTGAGTAAAGAATTATACGTTAGTGTAGCAAAGGGATACACAAATACATTTAACTACTTTAACACTAACACAAGGAAATAAATCGTTGTGTAATGGTGATACTTTCTTGTAGGGGGGCAATTAAGGATTAAGAGGGCAAACTTTGAGATCTTTCTCTTTAAAACAGAATGCATTCTCTCACTGTTATTGTGTTTGTGTGTGTGTGTGTGTGTGTGTGTGTGTGTGTCGGGGGTGACTGCTCCAGAACCGTCATACAGATTTACGTTAGTG
>JAUZSU010149817.1:0-14715 GCA_034780255.1 Parotocinclus maculicauda
CCGGTGAGAAACAACTACAATGCTTTATTTTATTTTTTTTAATCTTGTATTGGTTATTTGTTATATCTGGGGCGCGTTAACCTGTTTTACCAACCAGTGCGATAATTGCGTAGCTCGGTCACATCCATGATGGAGCTTCATCCATTTTAGCCAGCTTAGCCATTGTAACTCATTCTGCACTCAAATAAATAATTTCGTTTACAGACTAAAGTGACTCGACCTAAGACGTCGCTTCGCGATTTGCCTGGAAACAGTTAGACGTTTTCTTCTATGTGTTTAATTTCTCGCTGAATCACACTAGCCAGCTAAGGGACCGCATGGGATTTATTTTAGACCCCACTCGTTTTCCGGTAGGCACCGCCTCCTTTTTAATGCTATTGGCTCTTGCTATAGCGGTTGTTGTTCTCTGGTTGGATTCTTACACGCTGGATAAAAGGCGGCTGTCTATGAGCCAATCCTAGCACAGTGGGCGGAGATTGTCTCTAAACGGGTGCAGAACGTCGAACGCGTGGGTCTTGACTCGCCGGCTAAATTACATTTGAGTATATATATGCTTGAAACGCTTTTAAATGTTCCGGGATTTATTGAGACAAGATGAGAACATCGAGAGGACGTTTTAGTTATGAGGTCGCTACACGTTGTTAGCTGGGATGCTATTGCTAATTGTAATGAAGCTGATCACATGGTTGAGATCCTGTATGTTAAGTTTCTAAGACTTTAAAGGACACGAAGTAAAATAGTTTTAAACAGGGCATTTCCAGTGATTAAAAAATGATACAAACATTCAGTCTACATTAATCGGTACTACTTGTATATAATGACCGATCACCAATTAAATGTGCGATATGCAACTTGTAGGTGAAGTCAAAGCACAAAAGATACTGGATCCATAGAGGGGTTATGGGGGTCCAATAGTGGCAGCTTGGCTGAGCTGGGTCTCAACTCCTTAACCTTGAGGATACCAGAGTCTAGTACTTCAGCTGCTACTCCTCCACAGCTCAGTGTATGTGACACATGAAAGGAAACCAGAAACTCCGAACTCTTTCAGAATTACTAAGCTCTTTAAGACTGGGTGCATGATACAGTGTGCAAAAGTTTTAGCTCACCTTTAGATGAGAGATCAATTTCTGAAAGGGGAGGAAATGTGTTCCGTACTAAAAGTTGAGATACTGCCATTGATGTCTTTAGGATTTTATGATACTTTAGGTAGAGATGCACCGAAATTGTGGTTGTGGACTAGTTGTGTTCGAAGGATAGGAAAGATTTTGTGTTTGAGCGTTTAAAAATGAGACGGGTCAGAGGAAGAGCACAAATGGCGAAAGAGCATCTACGCACTCTGTCACTAAATGGGAGAGCATCTCGAACACTAACAATGGTTTTAATAGTAGGGAAATTAGGTTTCTTATCTCGAGTACCGACTCCATCAGTTTGGACAAGAGGGGATAAATTGCACAAACTTTGACTGTGTGGGACTACTTGATTTCTAAAGCCTTTACTGATCTGTTCTCACTGTTCATGATGTATATAGATTAAAAAACTGTCAAAAAGTGACTTTGAATTAATCCTTGTGTGTAAATAATAATTTACTTACTTCCTTTTGTTTATAGGTGTCACAGGGCGAGAGCTCTGAGAAGCCTGCTGCTGAGGACATGACATCCAAGGATTACTACTTTGATTCATACGCTCACTTTGGCATCCATGAGGTTAGTGTGTGTGTAACCCTGGTTTTTGGCTCTTTACCACAGCGTGCTGGATAAAACCGATCAGTCTTTGTTGAGAAGCCTCATGGCCTTTGTTTTTGCAGGAGATGCTTAAGGATGAAGTGCGGACTCTGACGTACAGAAACTCCATGTTTCACAACAAGCATCTGTTTAAGGATAAAGTAGTCCTGGACGTGGGTAGTGGGACGGGCATCCTGTGCATGTTTGCTGCCAAGGCTGGTGCCAAGAAAGTTATCGGGGTGAGTGGCTTCTGAGAATCTGCTGTTAAGGCGATTTGAAATCTTAGTACGAAGTACAAAATATATTAATGAACCCTGTGGTTTGTCTTTTTTTTTTTCTTTTCAGATTGAGTGCAGCAGCATATCAGACTACGCTGTGAAGATTGTCAAGGCCAATAAGCTCGATCACAGTAAGTCCTTTCTTCGATGTATAGCTTTAACTCCTGAAGGGCGACTTTGACTCGCCGTGATAAAGCAAACAATGGGTTAAAATATGAGCAGCACATTTTCTGTTTAGTTAGCAATGAAATGGTGGTTTAATGAAGTTACCACATGAAAGATCTATTTGGAAGAGAGGAATGTCCCTTAACATCACTAACGCAGAATTTCTTTGTTTCAGTTGTGACCATTATTAAGGGTAAGGTGGAGGAGGTGGAGCTTCCAGTGGAGCATGTAGATATCATCATCTCAGAGTGGATGGGTTACTGCCTCTTCTATGAGTCCATGCTCAATACAGTCATCTATGCCAGAGACAAGTGGCTGGTGAGGGCATGTTTTATTTCCCCTGCACCCTCCACAGTGTGCAAGTCCAAAGCTAAAATTTTTGTTCTTGTTTCTTTTCTTTCTTTCCTCAGAAACCCGATGGGCTCATATTCCCCGATCGTGCCACCCTGTACGTCACGGCTATTGAGGATCGACAGTACAAGGACTACAAAATCCACTGTGAGTTTGTACTTGTGATTTAACGTCACGTTTGCCAGTAATCTGAGACGTCGCTCTGGGATGATTTGTTCCATGTGGATTTAAAAGCTTATTTTCTGTGACAGGGTGGGAGAACGTGTATGGCTTTGACATGTCCTGCATTAAGGAAGTGGCTATTAAGGAGCCTCTGGTGGATGTTGTGGACCCCAAGCAGCTCGTCAGCAGCTCTTGTCTCATTAAGGTAATTCATGTGATTACACGGCTCTGTACTATGCACTAAGCAGTGTCTTGGTGGCGTTTAACATAGGAGGGGAGGCCAACCATGGTGATTGTTCAGGAAATGCGCTCATCTACTCCTTGAGATGATCTGTGCCAATCCAGGGCACCATAGCCTTGCCACTCAATGTGGGTTTTGGCCAAGGTTTAAAATGTTCAAGTGAAATTAAGTCGTCATGTATTCCTATAGTACAGAATTATCTTCTAACAACTAAGTTAAAGTCCAAATCGTGCAAGCCTAGGGTGATGATTCCTAGGGAAAAAAACCTCCTTAAATGTAAATCAAAAATTGACCTGACTTTCCTGTTAGCTTAAATGTAAGAATTAAACTGTGCAAGTTGTCTAAGTTCACAATAAAACAAACTGAAGCTAAAATTCTGAGTATATAAAAAAGAATATATAGAATTAAAGCTGTGCTTTTGAGTACAATTAAATTGAGAATATTAAATGCATAAGAAAACAGCGTGAATCAGTCCAAACCCCTACACTGTTACTCAGACCCTATCAGAGGGAGTAACGTTCTCTCTCCTCCCATGGATGGACATGCAAAAACATTATGGAAATGTACTGCTCAAAAGTTTTAGGGATACTTCGAATTAAAATATCCCCATTTTGAGTAGTGTAAATGAGCACAAGTTTTTGGGCGTCAGCGTTAGTGGTTTAATCTGTCACTGAAATTGGTCACCTGTCACTTCTAATGTGGACACAAGATAAGTTCTACAAGCTGTCAGTGATTAGTGCCATCCATGTACCTGTTTATTATTCGTACTGCATCAGTACGGAAGGGGAGTTGAACATGACAAATGCACTTTAAAATGTACAGCTGTTTTAGATAAATACAATATATGTATGATATTAAATCTAACAAGTTAAAAGTTAAGCATAAGCAAAATGGACATGGAGTGGTTATGCAAAATGTGCTGCAATCCATCCATTTAAAAACTGACAAGATCCTCGATATTCTTAAAAGAAAGATCAAATTGCTCGCAATAAAATAAAATTGTCATATTGCCAACCCCCTAATTGGAACCAATCAACAATCTCATGTGGTACATGTTGTTTTAATCTGCACTAAGCCTGTGTAACATTAACCTAAATCTCTGTGTTAGGAGGTGGACATCTACACGGTCAAGATCGAGGACCTGTCCTTTACGTCGCCCTTCTGCCTGCAAGTGAAGAGGAACGATTACATCCACGCCCTGGTCACCTACTTCAACATCGAGTTCACGCGCTGCCACAAGAGGACCGGCTTCTCCACCAGTAAGTCACTCCAGGATGTTCATAGCAGCAGAGCCACAGATGATTAGTCTGGTTTTGTTTTCATTTCAGTTGATTGACTTTCATTACTTTGTAATATCTGCACAACATTTACACTACAATTCAGGAGCCGAGCTTTTTTATCTCTATCAAAACGATTAATTTTATCCTCGCCAGGTCCTGAGTCTCCCTACACTCACTGGAAGCAGACAGTGTTTTATCTGGATGACTATCTGACAGTGAAAACAGGAGAGGAGATCTTCGGCACCATAAGCATGAAACCCAATGTTAAGAATAACGTAAGTAACTTATGCTTTTTCAGGATATTAAGTCTCTTTAGAGTGGAGTTTCTTAATCTGTGGTCCCTGAAGGTAGACTATAAATCTGGTCACTTTTGTTTAAAAAAAAATCACTTTGATTATAAGAGTTCACTGTCTCCTGGTTACTTTGTGTTTTATATAAAATAATTATCTTTACATTCAAAGCGTAATGTTTTAGGTCTCGTGTATTTAGTGACCCTCATCTCACATTATGCTCCATCACATCGGTTGCAATTTGATTCTAATCTACTTGCTGTCCCCAGGTTTAAGCTCTCCACTATGGGGGGGTGATCCCCAACACTCTGTAATGCTCTTCCCTCTTTTGTCATTTTAAAGCCTTTAAAAAAAAACATTTCTTTGAGGAATTTAATTCCTACACGTTGTTGTACTTGCGCTTGAGAAATGTGCCACAAGTTCAACCTATAATTGGATTACTTTGTTACTGTTTGGGGGGGGGGTGATTAAGTATCTCTGTCAACCCCTATTGGTACATGTAACACCTACTGTCAAAGTATTCATATTAAGCAGAAGCTTTAACTGGACAGTGGTTTTGGCAGTATTAGCTTTTTTATGCAAACTAAAACCAGGATTTGCATGAAGTTAAGAATGTAGTTAGCTGTATTCATTAGCTACGGTAATCACCAAGTCAACAAAGTCCCCACAAGCATAGCAGGACAATTGTGGTTTTTTTAATTTTTTATTATTATTTTTTTTTTTTTGAGCAGTTCGGAGTTCAATATTATATCATCTTAGAAGACCAATCCTAGGGTGACAGTGAAAAGGAAAAACTCCATGAATGTTGAAGGAAGAAACCTTGAGAGGACCAAGACTCAAAAAAGGACCTGACCTGGTTGGGTGGCCTAGATGTTAACTGAAAGTTACGTTTGTATTAATAGTAAAATTAACTAATGTAGAAATGTCTGTGAGGGTGACATTGTGGGTAGCCCTGTTGCCTCACAGTAAGTGGAGTGGTTCAGGTCCTGTCAGTTTCCCCCCCCCGGTGACTTGCTTTAGGTTGAATTGATTGTTTACTTCGGCGTATGTACATGTCTAGTTACAAAGCAAAATCTGCTGTTAAACTGGCCATTGATTCTGATGGTGACATTAAATATCCCAATTAAAAATCCCAGTTTATAACTAATCATTCTGTCTGGATAATGCAGTAATTGCTCATTGGCTTAATGATTTTCTTTTACAGAGAGACCTCGACTTCACTGTTGACATCGACTTCAAGGGTCAGCTCTGTGAGATGTCCAAGACCTCAGAGTACAGGATGCGTTAGATCATCCAGTAGCGTGTGTGGTGGGTAGGGGGCGGTGACTTCAGAGGGAGCTCGGTGCATGTTTTGCGTGTGGCCTCATTAATTTTAGTGGATCACTGATACCTCTCGGCTTTTATACGGACACTTTACGTTTGTAAGCGACGACTGCGCCTGGACGAAGAAGCTGGGCGTGGCGTTTTTATTCCGCTATAGTTCCGTGACGTTTCTTTTACCCGGTTTGGTCTCTGCTTGGTGAGAAGCGCCGAGGTGCACACGCACAAATCTGCACTGCCTCCCTCTCGCCTGTACATAGTGTTCATGTTCAGCCATGGCAACCCGTTGTGCAGTCATGAATCCTGATGATACGGCCACACATCTGTCCATCTTTTTTTGTAATGTTTAGTTCTTTAAGAGAAGAGCCTCCTCTGATGGTTTGCTTGCCCCTGTTTGTCAGCATGTCTCTGTTTAAGGGGCAAAAGCGAGTCAGTCATTGGTGTATTTTTGAAATTCCATTTAATAGTCCCATCATGAGTGTCTTGTTATGAATTCAGGTTGCAGTTAGATTCCTGGTTCTCTTTGGCTCGATGCAGAACGTGCCGTAATACTTTTGTTTTTTTTAAACAACATTCTGCATCTTGAAGCAAAGAGACCACAGGATGGGCACGCCTGTCCTCTGGCTGAAATTCAACCCGACCGTTTCATTTGGTGTCCTGCCGTTGTTGGACCCACGTCCACTGATGAACAGCTGATCTGCCTGGTTTGTCTGCAGCTGTTCCTGCTGTGAGCACTTAACCTTTGTGGATGGTTTGTGAATTAGACACTGGCCCATTTTGTCAAAATCTGATTACATCTACTTCTGGGCTTGAGAATTTTCTCATATGGCTGAAATAGTTGCTTGAAGCACCAATTGTTTGGCCATCGAACCAGTGTTAGGTTTTTCATTTGAGAATTCATTGTTGTTCTGGGGCTGGGCTTAACATCTAAAACACCTGTCCTTAGTTTTAACATGGATAGTTAGTTACCAGTTTGTTTGTCACTGGTCTGGGCTGTAACTGACTAGGATTGTCCATTAGTATGTGTATTCAACTTTTCTGCTTTTTTTAATAAAATAATAAAATTTAGGAAGGAAAAAAATTGCCTCGTTTCCTGATTGTGTACATGTTATATAGTTGGTTTGCGCTCAGTTCGATATTTTATTGATTTATCAGTTTTACATTCTGTAAGACCTTTTCTTGTAAAAGGTTTTAAATTACAATGTGGATTTTTCCTGAAGATTAACCGTACAAAATGTGCACATACATAACATTTTGAACGAAGCAAATCTTTAGTTCCTGCAATTTTAAAGGGCTGATGGCGCCCTCTGGTGTGCAGAAAAGTGCAGTTGCATTAAATGGTGTAAACAAGCAAAAACTATTTTTCATGATTATGCCCCCATTTGTGATTTTTGGCCTCAGATACTAGGAAGGCGATATAAATCTGGTCGTTTTGCAGCTGCTCTTATCTGGAGTCACTTAAAACAATTATGGTTCCTGCTTAAGAGCCCAATTTTGGCAGCTTGGCAGTGATCAGACTTCTTGGAAGACAAGTCTTTGAACCATACCCCATTCAGTCCTGAATTTATTTGAATGAAGCATGATTTTCTGTGTGGTGTTTAAGAGAATAAAAAAATAAGTTTTGAACAAGTAAAACATGCAAAACAAATTGTTTGTTGTTGTAACCAGTTTTGTAGCTCGACTCTATTTGGCATTAAAAGGGTTAAGTGCTGATTCACTGTAATCAAACTTGATTAGCCTTGAGCTCAATCCGCTTTTCTACAGAAATATACTGCTCACAAATTATTTCAATATTATTTCATTAAGAATATCCCCTAATTTCTATGAGCAGTATATTTCAGGCAGCGGTATAACTAATTGAAGGAATCTTAAACTTTGTATTTTAACATACACTTTTGGTGTAGTTGGTTTGCTTTGTCTGTAGATGGCGCCCAACGACACGGAGCAGCACTGTGGTGGAACCAGCAGGTCTAGAAAGCTATTATTAATGCATAAACCAGCATCTGTGTGTTGATTATTTTTTCCAAATCAGTCAAGAACATGTTTAGTATTTTTATACTTTAAGTGCTCATAGTCAAGTGAATTATTTTCTATGATTGAAAAGTCAATGAAAGATGTGTTCATCAAACACCTCTCCTTAAAAAAAGGATTAATTATCCTGGAATATATGGGATCTTTTTGCACCAGAGGCGAAACTAGATACTCCAGAGCATCTTACAGTTGATATAGTTGTACAATCCAAGCAGTTAAAAGCCTCAGTACCATAAACCACAAGCTTTTTTTTCAGAATGCATTACAGTTTATTGACAGTTTGGTGTTTTGAAGAAAAGATAAAGAAAAACACCTACATCAGTACATCCATAAATACACTGAAGGCATTCAAAGTGCAAATACGAGCCCTATACCCAGCAAAACAAGTGATCGGTAGCTTCCTCACTTGTCTCTAAGTCCATTTGTTTATCATCAGCAGGTATACTGCTCAGAAAAATTGAGATATTTCATTTCGAAATATCCCTTAATTTTTTGTCCCCTGACATTCGAGAAAGTCTTTGCTGTATTTATTTTTTAAGATCACAGGAAAAGGTTTACACCTGCCCTGCTCTGACTGGATTATTCAAGTATGAAAGGCATTACAAAGCATAAAGCTTTTAAAGGAACATTCAGAGTCAAAAAGCTGTCTACATTTCCATCTTCCTCTAGCACATCTCGGGCAGCATCTTGGATGCTCGGCACCGGAGGACTTTGAGGAAACTGTCAATCTTGTGGGAGTCTCTACGGAAACAGGACAGGAGGAAATGGAAGTTGACCAGGCGAGAGATGTTGTCTTGGCCCAGGTCGTTAGTGTAGAAGGGCAGCGTGAACAGAGACTCGGACGATGGGCCCAACTGCGGTGACAAAGAGGGAGAAATAGCAAAGAGGTAAGAAATATATCCTAGGAATTATATCAGTCAGGGAAACGAACTGGTCTTTGACTGTATTGTCCTATTTGGAATATAAACTATGTGATTTGACGGGGACAGTACCCACAGATATGGAGGGATGACTATAATCTATCAAAGCTGGAGGTGTTCAGATGGTATCTCTGATGTCACACAATCCAGTAATTTGAATTTTAATACTACTCATTCCTGCTGAACAATGCACACACACACGCACAAAGTGAATTGTCACAGACCTTGTGGACGAGGCGATCCAGGCCAGCCCCCAGGCTGCTGCTGTGGTCCTGCAGCTCTCTGGTTTTACTGTTGATGACATTGCGTTCAGGATGAGGCAGATTGGTTGCTTCAGATGAGAGCAGAGCCAGAGGATCTGACCAGGCCATCAGCAGGGAGCGAGCCAAAGACAGCAACTCGTTCTCCTACAACACAGAGAAGAACAGAGAGCACAGCTGTGATTATTTTAACTCATATATACTTATATACACTGCTCACAAAAAATAGAAAATATTTCAAAATGAAAAGGGGATCCCATAAGAACTGCTGGATAGTCTGATCCTGTCCATGCCTCATCACTGTCAGTGTGTTATGACACTCTTGGGTGACCGTACACCCTACTGAACAATCAATGTGGGGCACTTTGGTCCAGTCTGACATTTTTCTGTTCACCCCCATGAATATATCACTTACTAATCAATCAAACTTTTTTAATTGCTTCATATTCATTTTGAAATGTTATATATGGAGCATCTGCTAAATGTAAACATTAGTTTTCTTACCGACACTCTGAGGACCTGGTCTTTATCGTTGGGTATCTGGAGTGAGGAAGTGTGGCACATGGATGGTCTCATGAGCCTTCCCCCTGCTGGTGGGAAGTGAGAGTCCTGCAGCGGAAAGTTATAGAAACGAAAAAGTAAGGACGCCTTTGATAGGCAGCATCATATAGACTGTGCAGTGGGACTGTGGTGGCCTAGTGCTTAATGTACTAGACCAGAAGGGCCAGGGTTCAAATCCCGCCTCTGTCAAGCTGCCACTGTCGTGTCCTTGAACACGGCCCTTAACCTAAAACTGCTTGGATTGTACGACTATATCAACTGTAAGACGCTCTTGATAAGGTCGTCTGCTAAATTACATAAATAAATAAATAATAAAAGGTCCTGGATTATGGGTCTAGGGGTCCAGGGATCACATTCTATCACTGAAATTCTGCCCCCATTATCCCTGTGAGCTTACGTTGTAAGAAGGCTTCAGCTGTACGATGTTTTGGATAAGGGTGCCTGCTAAATGCTGTAAATCAGCACTGGGGGCATGTCTTATGGCAAATACAACTGCAGATCTCTCAAATGACTAATCTTTCTAACATATAAATACTACTAATAAATGTATTTATTTATTTGCCTTGAATTCTATCTTTTAAAAACACAAATTAGTCAATGCAGTATGCAGTTTTAATTAGCAGGGACAAAGAGGTTGGAACCATTTGTAAGTTTGTAATCAAGCTGAGTGCAAATTTTCATGACTTTGCAACTGTAAGACCAATCATCATCAAGCATCATGTTTTCAAATAGCTGCACAAGCTAAACATGTTTGGAGGAGAGCACTATTCTGTGGGTATACTCACCAGATCGTTAGTGAGGGAGGCGCTGAGGGAGTGCAGCTTGTCTGAGAGTTGGGAGGCTCTGTCCAGCAGGTCATTCAAATTGACGGCATCGGAATAGATGAGGATGCACATCAGGACCGTCACTGTAGGACAAAGAGAAGCAACTAAAGACTTTTTCGGTATTTAGGGGACGATATGCCTCCAAGGACTTCCCACTGAGGACTAAAAATCCTAAAGTGACTGTGTATCGGACAAAATAATTGCAGATGTGCATATTTTTTGCTTTTAATACAAACTTCATTATTTTGATAAAAATCTAAGCCACCATTTTTTGTCCATTTTTAAGTCTTGGTCCTCCCAAGTTTTATGTATTTTTTTCCTTGCCACTGTCACGCTAGGTTTACTCAATTTGATATTGGCTTTTAAGATAATATAATATTGTAAAGCTGCTTTGAGACCATTGTAAAAAGTGCTATATAAATAAATCTGACTTGACTTGACATAGAGCTAAATATTCAAAAGAAATTGCAACGACATCAAGATGAGGAAAAAGACTGAATGTATTCCTAAATAAAATATTATCCACTTACCTGGTAGGTAGAGTCTGATGTTTCTAGCCATTCTTCTTCTTTGAATCTCTCTTCTTCTGCGGGTCCGTTGTCACCTCTTGTTCTCTGTCACATCCTCTTTCCCGTTCACATTATATACCCTCGTGGGTCTCTTTTCATTTGTGTATGCACTAGGCCTTCAGTCTGATTCCATTGTCTCCAAACCTGTTCAATCCTGACTTGCCCAAATGAGAAACATTGTCTTGGGGTCTGGACTGATGAATAACCACGGGCAGTTTGTCCAGACGCGGGGAGTGGCTAGGCAAAAATCCAACATCCCTCCTGAAAATGCATGAAGAAATGAATATCAAAAGCGTCCGCTTTAATTATGAGCATCAGCATCTAAAGGCCAGATTTCATTCGTGCTGTCACTTCAAATGGCTAGCCCGGAAACAAACTGGTCTAGAGGTTGTGAGTGTGTGGGCGTAAGAGTAAATATGTTTTAGTTGCATAGCCAGAAATTCATCATCAGTATTGGTCAAACTCAGGGAACAACCTTTCTCCTTCGTCTGGGTGTTTGTAGCCAAAACACGTTTGTAACTCAAACCAGGCATCACAAGGAACCAATAATGAACAATAATGAGAGTGCAGCTCTGGGTCAGGGCTGCTTTTTGCCATTTTATACATGTACAGTTCTGGGCAATTATTTCTGAGGATGTTTTTTTTCCAGTGGTTTTTGTGGGCTAAGATATATGCAGTATTTTAACCCTTCAACCAATCAGAGGGCATAACCACCACAGTATTACCTCGCCATTGGTGAAAAACCCGCAGAGGAATTCTTTTGTCCATCGTTCCAGTTTTGACCGGTCAGTAATTGCTCCAAACAACAAACAGATCCTGCTGAAGGACGGGATCAGGTTCAAATAAGAGCTGGTTACACGCTGGTGTTTATTCTGCTGTGGGTGTCAAATGAATACTCTGTCTGTCCTTGCTCAGGTTTTGCTTTAAAATACGCAGGATCAAAAAATCAGAGCTGAATAGATACACATTGGTTCCATATATATCTACTGCTCACAAAAAGGAGGGGATATTTAAAAATGAATAAAAAGCGATTAAAAGAGAAGTGTTTGTTTCATTTCGTCAAATAAGATGATCAGAAAAGCAAGTGAAAAGTCACAGTTTTTCGATTACACAAATGAGATGAATTGTGATTGATTAGTAAGTGATATAATCATGGGGGTGAACAGAAGATATGTCAGACTGGACCAATGTGCCCCCACATTCAGTGTTCAGTAGGGTGTCAGGAGTGCCAAAACACACTGACAGTGATGAAGTATGGACAGGATCAGATTATCCAGCAGTTCTTGTTGATCCTTTTTTAATATTCATTTTAAAATAGCCCCTCATTTTTGTGAGCAATATATATATACATATAGGCAACATAAAAAGTACTTTGTTGTGATCTAATTTTACAGATAAAAGTATTATTTATAACCTGAGATGTGTGTAGCTAAGTAGTTGATGGCTTGTTGGTGTGTGTTTATGCCAAAGCAGCTGTACCTCATCGGTTGTTGTTTATAGTAAAGCAGCAGTAACCTGTATATAATGAGTAACCAGTTTAGGCTTCAGGTCACAAATCCTTTGCCACCTGACCAACCTCACATTCGACTGACTTCTAAATTTTACAGCCACCATTTGCTCCCTCCAGCTTTCAGCTTGACTGATGACCCCCTACTTTCCAGAAAGACTACTTTTTTTCTCTGTGATGTTGTGTGTGATATTCTCATATACTCTTCATATAAATACATTTTCTTTAAAATATTAGTATCTATGTCGATTTTATTTATTTCAACTATTATGTAGCAATATTTAGTACCTCATCTATACAATACTTTCTTTCTGAGCAATACATTTCTGTGCATATTTAATATATGTTTGTCATATTTGGTATATTTTTGTCTTTCTTATGTTTTCTTTTTTTCACTGTTCAGGGATTGCGTACAATTTGGTTGTACCTTTGGTAAAATGACAATAAAGATTCTATTCTATTCTATTCTATTCTATTCTATTAATGAGGTCCCAATTATTTTATGTCATTTAGCAGACGCCGTTATCCAGAGCGACAATTAATACAGTCTTACAATCCAAACAATTGTGGTTTAAGGGCCTTGCTCAGGGACCCAACTGTGGCAAAGATGGGATTTGAACCCTGGACCTTCTGGTCTGTAGTCCAGAACCTTAACCACTAAACTACCACAGTCCAACAGTCCCAGACTTAAGGCTGTAAGATGAGCTGTTACTGTTTCAAAGGGGCATGAAAATGTTCTATAGACACTGTATTTGTCGAGACCCTAATGGTTTGGATTTCCATGGCCATGAAGCCACACACAAACCTACGATAACATTCGCAATTATAGGCATTAGCTAGAGAGGTGTAAAGCACACAGCCTTAGAAGCATTCAAAACTCATTATTTGGTTTTAATAAACCGTATTTAAGTTAACTGTAATAATAAAGGAGAGGGAATAACGTTTTTCATTTCATTCACCGTCTTAGCCGTTTCTCTTAGGCAGGGTCTTTGGAAACACCAATTAGTCTAACACACTGCTTTGGTCTTTGGAATGTGGACGACAATGAGAACATGCAAATTCCACACAGGTGAAGCCCATAGTCTGGATCAAACCAGGGATATTGAAGCTGGGGAGTGGTGGTGTAACCACTGCACCACCATGCTACCCCCGTTTTTCATGTAAATCCATTGTTGCAATGAAGGGAAATCTTAGCACTACAGCATGCAGTGACATTTTAAAGGATGCTGTGACCGCAGTTTTGGGAGAAACAAAAATAGTCCATTGTAAGTTCCTTAAAGAAATGTTCTGCCAGGCCATTTGTGTGACAGGACATTACTGGAGGCACAAAACCCTGACCTCAATCCCATCTAACACTATTAGTAATTAGAAGAGCCGGCCTAATTCTCTTCTCTTTTTTTTTACAGAAACAATGCAACTATGCAAAATCCCAACTGAAGCGTACTTTCAAACCTTCCCTGTTTCAGCACGTGGGCCTGCACTCCTCCCTGCCAGGCAAAATACAGAACTTGAAAGTTGGTATTTCACAGTGATTTGTTTTTTTTTCCTGACAACTACATCAAATAAACAGCAAGCATGTTTTTGTCATCACTTGTGACCCGGTTTGTTTTGCAGGATAAAGACTTTGAAAAGCCGCCCATGTTCAAACCTCACTCAAACCCACCTGCTACGTTGAAAAGCAATTTGACGATTTATGAAGGCCACACACTGGAGAGAGCTTACCAAGGGGCAGACTTCTTTTGGGGTTTGACTCCCTCGAAGGGAGACTACATCATCATCACATTCACCAGCCCACAAAACGTCAAAGAGTTAGAACACATCTTCGTTTTTTCTAGTTGTGCATTTTAGTAAATTTAAGCACAAAGCATGACTTATGTGCCTAATAATCTTAATAAAGGAGATATGACCTTATTGCCATCAGTATCAGAAAAGGTGGTGTAACCTATGTGCCTGTCAGTCTTACTGAAAGAAATATGGCCTTTGTCCCCATTAGTCTGTGCCTTGTTTGTAAAGGTGAGGCCTTTATGCCTAAGAGCAGCCCACTGCTATATATCATTAATAGATTATGACCTTCAGCCATAACAGTCGAGTTACATAGCTTCTCAATAAGGCCAGACTTTTTTCATTGCTTGTTCCTCGGATGTCCCTACTATTGCTATAAGACTGCAAGGGAAGCTCAGCTTCCCCTATAATGTCAAAAAATAAGTGATCAAATATATACTGTTGTGTGTACAT
>JAUZSU010149828.1:0-7500 GCA_034780255.1 Parotocinclus maculicauda
TTTTCAGCACTTTTCAATTTCTCGAGGACTATGTGGAATCAATACAAGGAAGAAGGAAGAAATAAAAATAAATTTTTGTTTAAAAATAAAATGTACCTAACCTACAATTAAATTAAAGTGAATCAGGAAAAAATTAAATGAACAGAAGAAAACCGTTGGCTCTCCACCGGAGGGGGGAAAAAGCTTAAAAATAATGTATTTTTTATTTTTATTTCAACCATTGGTGTTGCGGTGGATCAGAGAAATACAAAAAAATATAAATAATTTCCACAAAACAAGCAATAAAAAAAGTCTGGCCTTATCGGTTCCTACTAATTCAATTTCTGCTTCAAATAAACATCCACGATTATTGCACGAACACGTCCGTAGTAATTTATCTGCCGTAGATAGATAGATAACTGCTACATATGCTGTTTTGATATGTGCTGCTGTAGCGTTGGCGGTAATTGAATTCACAAAAGTGTTTTAAAGCTTGGCTCCACTTTCAGAGAAAATGTACATTTTAAGTGGAAAGTCGATCTGTTGTAAAGGAAGTTGTAGCAGGATGATATTAAGCTTTAGCAGTGTTCCTAAGTCAATGCTTTAGTCCAGTAAATCTCGTTAAGCTCTTATCTAATAGTAGGTTTAAATTGGAAGGAAAAAACTTCATATAAAAATGGGGTGGCTTGGTGGGTAACACTGTCGCCTCACATCAGGAGGGTCCTGAGTTCTGTCCCAGGGTGGAGAGACGTGGGTCCTTTCTGTGTTGAGTCTGTAGTCATGTGGGTTTACTCCGGGTACTCCGGTTTCCTCCCACAGTCCAAATTTTCAGCTTAATGGATTACTCCAAATTGTCCTGATCTCTGTGTGTGTGACTAGTATTGATGTATCACTGAAATGCCAATGCAGAGGGCGACGTTAAATAAACCAAATACACAAAACTTTCCCTTCATACCATTAACATCATGGTAAGTGTTTCAGACTCCACTGACTGTGCTAGAACCCCACTGGCATGTCCAGTCCAGCCTGTGAGACGTCTTTCTGATTAACAATGATATATGGGCTAAAATATATGAATCAAACGGTTGAAATCCAAACAAATAAAGATATTCTTTAAACCTAAACATTTGGGACATTTATTGTTGACCATTTTGGAACAGAATGACTGTGGGAATGTGGTAAGGGTACTGGACTCTGGACCTGAAGGTCTTGGGTTCAAATCCCACCTCTGCCAAGTTGCCACAATTGCTTGGATTGTAAGACCATATAAGTTGTAAGTTGCTCTGGATAAGGGCGTCTGCTAAATTCTGTAAACGTAAACGAGAATCGATAGGCAGAATCGGAATACTCAACCCTGTAAGCAACACATACAGCAGCTGGTCTTCTAATTTAGTCCAGATCAGCGTTAGGGGACGATAAACACCATGTTCGGTTATTACATGATACCCTTTAACTCAAGCCATTACAAAGATTGAACAAAATTGATGAAACGATAACGATTATTTTTCATCAATTCAGTTCATCCCACTCTGACTTCTGAACCCTGCTGTAGTTTATAAAGTATATCTACTATGTATTGCAATAAAGATCCTGTTTCCTAAATGACCTAAATGTGCATGTGAAGTCCTGATATCCCTTTGTACACTGCATTTCAAATGATTTTTTTGTTGTTTTTTTCTCACCCACCCAAAATGCACTGCTGCCCCCATGATGCACCTCTGCTTGCTGTTTATGTTTATGCGCTTGAACCCCATTGGCCCATTGCCATCATGTGCTCGCTGCCTGCTAATTAAGACGGCTGTCAAATCACTGAAGCGACCCCTCGAGGCCACCTTTGACCTGGTACTATTACCTTTCACCTTTTTGGCTTGGCATGTTGCTTTGTCGTAGTGTCTTAACAAGCTATAATTTGCTAGCCTAGTCTGTTTTAATGTTCCTATACTGGCTTTATGTTCTCTTCCTACTGCTGTGTTAGTGGAACTTTTAGTGATCACCTGATTGTGAACTGTGTGATCATTGGGACTGGAGGTCGGTTTCGGACCGCCTGGGCCGGGGCTAACGAGAAAAAAAAGATTAAAAAGATTAAAAAGATCAAAACCGTACAGGTGTTTAAAAAGCTTATCACAATCAGATCATCACATGTAGCGTGTCTTAGCATTAGGATAGGATCAGATGTACTAAAATGTGGTGTGTAACAGCTTGTGTGTGTGTGTGTGTGTGTGTGTGTGTGTGTGTGTGTGTGTGCTTACAGTATATAGCTACTGTATATCTTTAGTATTTCTGTACAATGCATGTTGTGTAGCCCTAAAGTGCATGAATAACCGGGTAAATTTGGGGTCTGGGTACGAGCTATATGGCAGCTAAGCTACACCACCTGAGTGACAGATATTAATAACTTACGTCTCATACTTCGCAAATATCATGGAGAAAGCAGTGCAGCTTTTGTTTTCTTTTGAGTTGATGCGTTCAGGGTTTTTGTTTGTCCCTTTTTATCTGTAATACATTTAGAGCAACGTTTGCTTCATTTGCACTTGTTCCAGCGTAGCTAGTGTAGCGATGCTAATGCTAATCTAGTACTTATGATTTATACTCTGTTGTACAGTATTTATGGAGTATTTATCTAGTTAGGATTTTTTTTTTTCTGCTCGTGGCGTAGTCATGTATAGGCTGCTGCTTGCCTGCTATGTTGTTTTTTTTTATAATTCTTGTTTTTGGTAATGTTTTATTCAATTTGTACTGTTAGCTGTTAGTCGTGTGACGATAACTCTTATATATATATTCTCTTCCCCTTTCTCTTCCGTACCACGTTTTTCCCTTCACTCCAAGCAGGGCCTCCCTCATAACATAATGGCTCCTTTGCCAAAGAGACAAGCCCTCGAGAAAACCAACGGTGCCACCACCATGTTCAATGCTGGCATGCTGCAATACCAACAAGCACTGGCCAACATGCAGTTTCAGCAGCAGGCTGCCTTTATTCCTTCAGGTATGGCCCTGATGTAACCTGACAAGACTTTTGAACCGAGGCCACATCGTTGTTTAGGCATGCATATACACATAAAGTCAGATGACTATTTATTTATTTAGATTATTTATATATTTGCACCAACTTGTCTGTTTGAAACACATGGGTAAGCTTTGGGGAAAGTCTGAAGAACCTACAAAACCATTTGCAATATAATTGACTGTTAAATTATTATTATTTCCATACATTACAGACGAGATTACAAATACAGGATGGACAATGCACTAACCCAGATACCAGTGACATAGATTATCTATCAGGTCAATCAGGTTTATTTGTTGCCGGACACATCGGTGCATCTGTTAAACTAAATAATGCCAGTACACATATTGTGTATGTTTTATTTCATTATTTATATATACATATATATATATATATATATAGTTGTCGTATATGCTATAGTTTTATACTCTCCTTAATTCATTCATTTTCTCATCCACTTTTTCCTAGTCTGGGACAGTCTGGGAAAGTTGGTGCCTAGCTGGCAGCACATTGCACAAGGCAGGAACAACCCTAGACAGGGCACCAATTCATCCATCATAGGACACATACACTCACACATTCATACACACACTCACACATGAAAGGCTCTTTGAAAACAGCAATTAACCTAATACAAATGGCTTTGGTATGTGGGAGGAAACCCAGAGAAAACCCACACAGACGCAGGGAGGGCATGCAGACTCCACACATTGTCCATTCTATTGTAACCCCGAGTTTTAGCCCTAGGTAGTTGTTTTTTTTATTTTATTTCGAATAATTTTCCCATTTGTCTACTCAACTCAAGTATTGTGTACTCAAGTTCGAAAAAATACCCTTGGGTCCAAATTTTAATGACACAACAGACTCTATTTGAATTAGCAGACCACACATTGGTATGAGCAGTTCGTGGGGTCATCTCAGCTCCAGAGATGATTGGTTCGATCCCCATTTTGGAACTCTGTGTGGAGTCGTTACATGTTTGGCCATTATAAATGTTTAATCTCATAAATAGTCACCGATATAACATTAAATAAATGAATTCATTCGAAATAGCCAAGCGAATAATCCCTTTCAGATGAGTTTCATCAGGGCAGCCCACTATAAATGCTCGTTTGATGATTTTTATGGTTCTACACTCCAACTGAGGCGAAAAAATACTTAATATAATTGCATGTTTATTCACAAATATATCAGGTTTGATCATTGCAGCAAGTACTAACTGATGACATCATCTCTATTAATGTACCTAACGACTCAACTAGCACAACCTCATTTATAGTTAATTATGTGTA
This sequence comes from Parotocinclus maculicauda, assembly GCA_034780255.1. NCBI lineage: Eukaryota > Metazoa > Chordata > Actinopteri > Siluriformes > Loricariidae > Parotocinclus > Parotocinclus maculicauda. Next base: position 4,276 of record JAUZSU010149828.1, read on the forward strand.
CAGTAATTCTGTCAAATTATTAAAATATTGCTTTAATTAGATTGAACAAATCACCTTTTTCTTGCTATTAGACCCTAAAGATATCCGTCAAAATAGTATTACGTAGCTACATGACTGAACTGTATAATCGTCAATAGAATTCGTTTGTATTACTTCAATAATTCAATAGTAAGTTTCATCTTATTTGCATTAAACCTCATTGCGAGTTTTCAGACGGAGGGCTGCCTAGGTATCAGAAAGATAACCTTTTTAATGCACAATATTAATTTTATTAGCTAATAAGCATAGACCGAATCATTATAAAAGGAAGTACATACAACTTAATTATACAATTAACATCTAGATCCCCAAAGGAGGACGGGTACCTTTTAAGTCTTGTTCCTCCCAGGGTTTTTTCCTTGTATATTCAGGGAATTTCTCCTCTCCACTGTCGCCCTAGGCTTGCTCAGTTTGGGATTGGCCTTTTAAGATCATATAAGATTATAAAGCTGTTTTGAGACAATGCTCTGTTATAAAAAGCGCTATAGAAATAATTCAAATTTGAATTTGAAGTCCAAGTATATAAGGCAATGTCCTAATAATATGCTACTTAAGCTTATAGTTCTCTATATACACTAAATGGCCATAATTATGTGAACATCCCTTTTTATTTTAATTATTGAGCTATGCTATTTCAGCAACACTCGTAACACGGTCATAATATAAAGCAGACATTTTTCACGTTTAGAAAAACAGTGGCAGTAGAGCTGACTGTACTGGTACAGTGACTTTCCACATGACACAATTATAAGTTTTAAAGAAGTATGAGGTCAACTGAACTTTGGTTTAACCACCTTTGATTGAAAACTTGGCTGGCTTGTACAGATCCTCAGCTTTATCAACCTCCTTGAGAATGCACTGCAAATGCCAAAAGTGAGGCCGTGCTTGTTCTGTAACATCCAAAAACGTTCCAAAATCTAGTGGAAAGCCCTTTAGGAGAACAAATGATGTTGTAGCAGCAAAGGTGTATGACAAACTACATATTAATACCCAGGTTTTGGATCTTATGTTTGAACTTTTGGCCATAGGGAAAATCTAAAGGGTCAAGCAGATGGTTCATTTTGTAGAATATCTTTAAACAAATGTTTGCTTGTATTAAGATGATAAATCATTGATTAGCTTTACAGCCCTAGTTCAGAGTTAACCAAATCACTGAAGTGGTGAAGCTTGTCCATCCCTGATATGCAATAAAAATATAACACTACAAGTATTTAGTCGTTTAGAACAACAGGTATTGGTTAGCTGATTTTATAGGTAAGTGTAAGGCATGGGGTACGATAAATGCACATTATTAGTGTATCAATACAACTTGATTTTAGTCTACAGCTCATTATACTTTATCACTTAAGCTACATGTGCTAATTTACAATTGAAATGCACACATTTTGATCCTACACATGTTCATTTTGTAATTGCTTAAAGTAAATGTTTGCATACTAAACAGGTGATCACTGTATTACATGCTCATGACTGTCTTGCTGAACAACCTCACACTCCCGTCTCACTTCCCCACTGTAGATCAGACATCCCAGATCTAATCAGTCTTCACTGAATGTCATGATTCCCTATAGTGTTTTATTTTGTCTTCCTTTTTTGCCATCTCTCTCTAATCTAACCAACCTTGTGATGGGCTGTTTTGAATCTTCTCCTTTTCCAATCCACTTCCTGTTGCAATGCATGATGGGCAGGCTCAATATTGTGCATGACTCCTGCAGCGAGTGTGGGTAGGTCTTCTAGCCTTCCTCCCTTTCAGCTGCTCACACACCATCCAAAACCTACACGATTTACACAGTGCAATATTAATAAACAGTGCGATGCATATTGGTAGTGTACAGCAGCTTTTGTGTTTGGTATGTAGGATGTCTGGAGTCATTACGTTAAGAGTCATTAAGCAATTCATGTAAAAATAAAAAAAGGAAAATGAAAAGAGAAAATATCAGCTGGCGCAACCACCCATGCATAATAAAATGGATATGTTACAACCATTATTATTTGTGGTCATTGTGATACCAAAATAAACGTTAGCATAACATCTGGATTTCTGGACAAAATGTTTGAATAATTTGGTTTTAATAATACTTTCTTTTTTTCATGGGAAAGCCCACATATTGTGGCCAGGGTAATGAAGGCTACACGGGGCACAAATATAACTGTGTCCTGCATGGAACATCAGTCCAGTAAAGAACAGTTATCACTATTTAAAATTACACAAAATTTCAAAATAATTACAAAGCAACAAAACAAGAACATCAGAAAAGCAAACGACAAGTCAAACAAAGTTGTTCTATAATGCATATAAGATGCAAAAACAACTTATTTAATTGGTAAGAATGCACTATATAAAAGGCTAAAAGTGCTCGAGTATCTGAACGTTCCCTGATATTGAAAGTGAACATCCTGTAATTTCCTCTGTAACACGATTTGCCTGAATAAGAAGCTTGGAGTTTGTGTTGGACTGCATGCCCAGCGACCAAGGGTTATGGATTCTGTTATCTGCTCAACATTTACCCCAACATGAACCCATAGAAGATGGTACCTTATTCTGGAGCAGTTGGAAATAATGGAAGGTCCCACGGTGCACATCTCATAAACAACATGCTTCTGGATGCAGGAATCAAACACATGGACTGGCCTTCACTTTCTCCAGACATGAATCCCATTGAACATGTTTGGGATGTACTGAGAAGACGTCCAATGCCCCACAACACGTCTTGAGCTGGAAGTTACCCTGGAGCAAAAGAACTGCTGGATAAACTGATCCTGTCCCATGACCCTATCCAGGATCAAGCAAGAGTGAATAACTGAATGAATATTTTAGACTTTGGGAGGAATTGGAGTACCCAGAGTACATCTATGCAGACACTAGGAGGACATGCAAACTCCACACAGAAAGGACCTGGACTGCTTTCCCTGGGGATCAAACCCAGAACCTTCTTGCTCGTGCTGTAAGGTGATGGTTCTACCCAGAGTCACCATGCTGCACTAAATGGACTGTTACTATTGCTAATTACATCTCAAACTGTCCATAAAGGCACGATAAACTATGCACTCAATGTCACGGATCCAAGACGGCACAGCTGCAGTTTATACTGGTTAATCGTACTGGTAATACATGGCTACAGTATTAGGATACTGGGAGTATGTATAAATAAAGAGTCTCTTGTAATACAGCCACTGCACATATAC
>JAUZSU010149828.1:12500-14714 GCA_034780255.1 Parotocinclus maculicauda
TAATGTTATTCTTTACATTTATTCTTATGGTAGATGTTTCTCACTAAAGGACATTTTTACTCATTTTTGCTTTCATATCTTTAAAACAAAACATGTTTCCATTGTTTGTATTTTTTCCCCTGCCCCGTACAGAATTTCTCACGCTCCCTTAATGCATAAAAATTCTTTTGTTGTTATGTTTTAAAAGGTGCCTATAAATCACGTTCTTATGCTAATTGGTAGACGCTCCCTAGACATTGCCTAATGTTTGTATTCATAGGGTGATTCTGAGACGCTCCCTTATTTTTGTCTTTTATTGGTTAGTAATTGTGTTTTTAATTCACCCGACTATACAATATTATACATTAATATTTGTGTAAGTAATGAATAAGTGTTTAGAGTCAAATCAGACGGCTCGACCGAAGAGCGACGACGCTGAAGATCAGATTTAGTCCTGTCAGAAAGTTTGGTTCTCCCTCTGATTTTAATAAACCCACAGAACCCGGGTCCAGCCCCACACTAAGACATGAGGTCCGGACCTTTTAAGGACTAGGACACTAATTAAGCAGGCTTGTGATTTGAAAGTCCAGACCAGTCCCTAGGCTGGTGCTCTTATCCAAATGTGCCCACATGTGCCCATATGAATATGCAAAGCAGGTCCAAACCAAGTGGGTGCTTTAAATCATAAGGTCAGTAACGAAAGATCTCCGAGTTTTACTCCAAAACCTCCAGCTGAACAGACGCCTTTTTCATCTCAGGTACGTCTGATCTCTTTATCTCTGTTTTAGACTGAACAGAGCTGATAGTGATTATAGTTTAGGATATTTTAATTCTGAATACTTTAATCATGAGCGACTGTTTTAACCTAAAACCATCACACAGAGGTAGAAACTTGGTTAGAAAAGCTTAAAAATAAAACCAATGAAGCCTAGAAAAGTTTAAAATCCAAATAAAGTACAAATAACCGAGCGTTTGTTTGTTCAGTAAGCAGCTCGGGTAACGTTAACGGATTCATTATAAAGCTTTACCACCCCGTTTGCCCCCGGGCCAACTTCTTGGCTGCCATGGGGACCAACCAGTGTGCCCAGCTGATCCAGTCATGACCCATAAACAGATCTGCAAACAGACCAGCGGGACGTTCCAGATCCAGATCTTTCTAACGCCCAAACTGGGTCAAAATTAGGGAATTCTGGAACGGGAGGATCGGGTTGAGAGGGAAAGACTGGACTGAGAAGATGGAGCTGCTTGGCCCATCTGCCCCCCCTCACCCCCACCCTAAAAACAGCCCCCGTGGCTCCAAAAGTAAGGTCATAGACCCACAAGAGAAGAAACACATCAGGATGGACAGACGGACGTCAGGAATCACACAACCCCTATTTTTCCCAGGACTTATTTAGGATGCCCAAATCAGTGCCCACCCTCGTTTGCCTGCCCAAACCAGCCTGCATGTGCCCGGGGTCGCACCATCAGGGTGCTTTAAATCATAAGGTCAGGAAATATAGGACTGGAGAGCTCAGAGATTTACTCAAAGCCTCCAGCTTCCATGTCAGGTACGTCTCGACTCTTTATCTCTTTGTTTAGAGCTGATAGGGATTATTTTAGGATATTTTAACCATTTTATTTTTATATGGGCTAAATCTTTGCTGTAAGTAAGTACACCTTAGGGTTAAAAGCCTCTGCAGCAACACGTTTAAAGTCATTTAAAGCCGAAAAGCTTCGAAAAGCCACCAAAAACGTTTAGGAAAGAGACACAAATGACACAAATACATGTTAAAATCAACAACAAAACCTGTCGATACGGCTGTGAGGAGTGAATTCTTAAAGCCCACCTTTTGTTTTCTAACAGACCTCTGAGCAGTGATGAAGCAACATCTGGTTCTTCTTCTGTTTCTCACAGGTGAGAGAGAAATGAAGAGAAAAACAAACAAACTAAAATTACAGGGAGAAACGCGGAGGTTTTTTCTTATTCAGCGTTGCTTTAGGGACTGGATTTGGTTTGTGTTGCTTCCGTTACGTCAAGGAAGTGTTCCAAATCAGTACAGAAAAAAACGAGACATAGCAACCACATAGCAACCGTAGTATTTTATTATTAACTTAAATATTAAGATTGATTTAAATTGTATTACTTACTTAATTTCACTATTACTATAATATACTTATGTTGGTCGGGTCCCTTTTTGAGTCTTGGTTCCTCCCAAGGTTTCTTCCTTCTACTTTCAGGGATTTTCCTTGCCA
>JAUZSU010149839.1:0-14714 GCA_034780255.1 Parotocinclus maculicauda
ATCAGTACTTCCTGTTTGCCATATAGTTTTGTTGTGTTGAACATTGTATTGATTTTGATTCTGTTCTCTGTACTGTCACTGTTCCTGGCTGGCTCAGGGGGGACTAGCGTATATGTGTCTAAACATTGCTCCATGATCATCAAGGCCTCGATCTAAGTGTTCTCAGGGGAAATAAGGAAGGACCGGTAGATTAGCGAGACGTCAATCTCGTAGCTATTACTGTCAGCTATTACCGTCACATGCAGCTGTGAAACCTTATTTGAGACTTGACGAGCGCTAGGTTTTGTACGATAGAGTCAGCAGTAACAGAATGTGGCAGTAATGAGAGTGGAGTGTGATTATTAGTGTAGGCCTTTGTTTTTTCTTTCTATTTTTTCTTTTACTACCTCAAATTAAACCAGTCCATCTCCACTTTGTGCCCTGCGGCTCCGCATTAGTCAGCTAAGCCGCACTATACCATTGGTGAACATGTATAAGCAGTGCAGCCATCTAAAAGAAATTTGTGGGCATTCCTGGAGTAGGTTCCAGCCTAACTTGGATGTCACTGTGAGGAAAATAATGTATTATGCTATTCTGGTAATAACTGGGGAGGCAAACCCACTGATTAAAGAAACAAATGATCAAGTGAGAAAAGCTAATAAGAAGCACCAATAAGAATAGTTTAGAAAACCATGTGTGACATGTCCAATTAAGACTGTAGGGTATTGGGTGTTTTTGGCTGAGACCGTTGTCTTGTATTAAAGTAAATGCACAAATGAAGAGACAATATGATATTTTCTCCCACCTAATAAACCATTAAATCAGTTAAAGCAGAAAAAAAACTTTATTGCTGAATATATTTTATAATATATTTATACTGTCTTATAACTTCACAGAGTCAATGAAGGAATATGGCATGTGTGACGGTGTAATATTGTCATACTTGTCTTCCACATCCAAATGTATTTCATCAGGGGCATTGAACCTGAGCCAGTAACATGATTATTTGCTTTGTTACACTCTACAGTTGGAAATCAGTCTTGTTCCCAAGTGGCTAATTGTGTAGCCTGGAGCCTTAATTACCTTTTTTCCCCTTGTTAGTCTTGCACGATGGAGGTAAACACATTAGCCAGCAACTCCTTGGTAGTGACATCATGTTGGAGTTGCACCATTTGTTTGGCTGTCACAAAGACAAATTGGATGGTGTACTAATTGTTGAAAATTGCAAGAAGTGCAGTGAATTTCAAAAGGATCAAATGCGCTTAGAGCTTAACAGCTGAAGCTGATCCTAGATCTTCTTGAGAATCAAATAATTATTGTTATAGCTGTAGCTCAAGCTATATTATAGTTATGTACCATGGAATTTGTTGGGTATTCTATTAATTTGTATAAGATAGAATACGTTTTTTCTGTTCATGTACATGCTTTTGTTCATTGCCGTTTATTGTTTTTCGTTATTCTCTACCTTTCATACTTTTCAGTGGGTAACATGCTAGCTAGTAAGGTTTGCTAATATTTTCTAATATTTTCTATCTTTTTCTTTTTCTTTATGAGCTTTTTAGTATAGGCTTTTTTTTAGCTGGTAGGCTTTTTTGTTTAGCTATTGTAGATTGAAGATGGCTTAAGTGCATTAGTTTTTTATTTATTTAGCTGATAGGTTGGTCGTTGGTTGGTTAACTGCATGGTTGGCTGTTGACATTCAGTTATATGCAAATGTGCAAGGGGGACCTAGTATGTGTTGCTAATTTCCAGAATGACAAAAATGAAACTGGTTTGGTGGGTAGCACTGTGGCATCACAGCAAAAAGATCCTGGGTTTAGTCCCCAGGTGGAGTGGTCTGGGACCTTTCTGTGTGCTGTCTGCGTCTTCTTCCCATGTCTGTATTAGTTTCCTCTGGATACTCTGGGTACTTGGGTTAATTGGTGTCTTTAAAATCCCCGTAGCGTAAGAGTGTACGAGTGTGTGTGTGCCCTATGATGAATTAGCTATAGGGATAGCATCATCTATCCCGCAACCCTGTAAAAGGAGGGAGAGTGAATACTTTATTATTTTTTCTACTTTCATTTTTACCCATACGCTATGTAACAAATAAACAGTTGCGTTGCATCGACTTAGCAGAAATGTTGTATTTAAAACATTTTGAAAGACTATAAAAATGCTGGTTATTTATGTAGTGAATGTTTGTCAGTGACTGTTATGACACAGATCTTGCAAATATACTTTATTGTTTTTGAGTCTTAGCCTTTGGTCATTTTTATACACTTAAGTGTTCAGTTCAAACTGTACAGTGATTGTCAAGCTTGTGGATTAATTGCAAATAGTCCAATATTTTTGGAAGAGCCCAGTGCTGCTTTAGTCAGATAATAATAAAGGGCTTATTAATTTCCATATGGAAATCCAACATATAATGTATCATTGTGTAAAAAGGAGAAAACATGTCGTACTGTGTAACGTATGTATTGCTACATCCTTATGTAGTTGTCTGTCTGAGTGTATTTTTCTCTTCCTCAGTTCCCTTAGGTTGTTTGCTATGTAGATATGCTTATGTGTGTGTCTCAATATACACCAGGCAATTTTCCAGAACAAGGAGCCATATGATCGCGGTTTCATCCATCATTTACCATGCAGGGATGCATTTTGTAATAAATAGCTTGGGTTAGCATAGCAATGTATGGCCAGGGTCCAGCTGTAGACCTTTGAAGGCTGTGACCATGCCAGGCTTCCATCTGCTGACGAAAACTCCCTGACCATCCTTATACCTTAGCATCAGGTCCTGCCTGCCGACAGGACAGAGTGATTTCAAAATGGGAAGCACCCGCTGTTAACATTCCATTTACTGCTCCTTGCTAAGCTGTGGAGTGCTAAGAGAGAAAGCGTAATTTTGATATTTCATTTCTTTTTTGTGAGCGGTATATGTCAAGTGCAGTTTTCTGTAATCCTGTTAATCATTCATAATCAGACAGCTCAGGCTAGAAAGGAGACTAAATATCTTGTGAGCTTGCTTGTTGTGTTTGAGAACCCTCCACTGAGACTAAAGAGAAACTGTAGTATTTTTCTAAAGTTTACCTTGATTGATAGTTGTGATTAATTTGCCTAAGATAAAACACAAAACAGCATCTTTGCACAGTGCCACCTGTGCCTAGTTTTGTGGTAGACATGAGTCTTTGGGGTATTACTGTTCATTTAAATTCTAGTAATTGCTTTGTACTTAGACTAATTAACTGGACAGATGTGTTCATTTGGTTTGTCAGTTTTCATCATTGCTCTGATCAGATTTTGTGCTGTGGTTATTAAGACCATCATACACTTCTTTTTTTGTACAGTGTAGAAACACATTATCAGATTATAAATACGCTTTGCAGTCTGCACATTTCTGTAGGGAATTGCCTCTCTGGCACATTTGATTAAAAATGTCTCACATTTAAGCACACAGAGTCAGAAAGATTATTGATATCTATATTGTGGCTCGTATAGGAAACACTTAATTTGTAGTTTGTACCTGTTTTTCCCCCTGCCAAATTAGTCTCTTCCTGATTAACAGTAAATGATCTGAATGATTATCTGATGTTGAGAGCAATGTCAGTATTAAATATTATTTATTAGTTGGTTGTTTTCTGAGCCGATTCTCTATTCTCCGAACATATAAGCATTTTAATAAAAGAGATCGTTATCAGGCTTCCTTTGTTCCTGTATACCTTAAGTGAAGTTGATCTGCAGATGCACTTTGGGAGCATGAGTAAGATTTTTAAGCTTAGGGAACATTCAGCCAACAGACATTTTGGCTTTTCCTGAGTTATGGTTTGGCGTAAATTCTCCTACATTGCGATAGTGTTCATAATGTTCCAGGCTGGAAGAAAGGATAATGGTGTATGGGTATTAATCTGTGACTGTGAGCTATAGGTGTGAAGTAGGGCTTATTTTTTTTTATTAAAAGTGAGTCCAAGGAGGTAGGTTGGCTGTCAAGGTTGTTTAAATGTATTGCTGGAATAGCAGGACAAATCCCTCTGTTATGATAAATGAAGACTTCTTGTCTGACATAGCTCGGGTTGACATGTTTCATCTTGACTCTGTCTTTCCTTGTGTCTTGATAGCTGAGGACTTGGCATTTTCCTTTTGGGCCAGCCAAGACCTTTGATTTTATGAACTGTGGAAAAAAAATCCAGAATCATATAACCTCTTGCAAAAATTATGAAATGACCACTCTTGGAGGAAGATCTTTCAATTCTTCAATTTTGTTGAAAAAAAGCTAGTTATGGAAGCATGCAACAACTTTTTTTTTTTCAAAATTTTTACCTTTTTACATTCAGAAAACAATAAAAAAGAATAAATATAATTGTTGTAGTAAGTCACAATTGTGTTTTTGGATCAAGTAGAGAAAAAATATGTAATCGCTAAATTCTAAGGAAAATATTATGGAATCATCCTATAATTTGCAGTTCTAAAACAAACACATGCATCAGATTAAATCTGCTAATTAGTTGTCAGTTGTGAAAAAAGTGCTTACACCTTGGAGAGCTGTTGCACAAAGTGGAATGACCTGAATCATGGCTCCAACACGCGTTATGTCAGTAGAAACAAAGGAGAATTAAAGAATTATAAAACTTTTTCAGGAAGGTAAATCATGACGGAATGTTGCAAAAGATGTTGGTTGTTCCTAGTCAGCTGTGTCTAAAATCTGGACCAAGTACAAACAAAATGGGAGGGTAGTAAAAGGGAAGCATACAAGGAAAACATCAAGGCGTCACGATATAAAACTTAAAGCAATATGTGTTGAAAACAGAAAATGCACAACAAAACAGATAGGAAACAAGTGGGTGGAAACGGGAGTTAATGTCTGTGATCGAACTGTAAGAAATACAGAAAAGCCAAATGAAAGCCATCATTAGCACAAAAACAGAAAAGAACAAGGTTACAGTGGGCTAAATTAAAGCAATCATGGACTGTGGATGACTGGATGAAAGTAATCTTCAGTGGTGAATCGTGAATCTGCATTGGGCTAGGTGACGATGCTGAAACATTTGTTTGGTGCCGGTCCAATGAAATTTATAAAGGTGACCTGCTGAAGAAAACTTGCAAATTTCCACAGTCATTGATGGTATGGGGCTGCATGTCAGGTAAAGGCACGAGGGAGATGACAGTCATTATATCTTCAGTAAATGCCTAAGTCTAATTTTGGACTTTTTTTTTTTTTTTGTCCATCAGCTGAAAGGATGTCTAATAACGATTAATTCATTTTATAAGATGATAATGCATCTTGCCATAGGGCAAAGGACATGAAAATTTCTTTTAGGAAAGACATATAATGTCAATGGCATGGCCTGCAAAAGGTTCAGCTCTCAATCCAGTTGAAAATCTCTGGTGGAAATTGAAGAAAATGGCCAATGACAAGGCTCCAACTTGCAAAGCTGATCTGGCAACAGCAATAACAGACAGCTGGGGCTGGACTGATGAAGAATACTGTTTGTTATTAGTTTAGTCTATACCTCAGAGAAGCTGTTATAATAGACAGAGGTTGCAACAAAGTACTAGGGTATTGTGTTTTTTTTTTTTTTTCATGATTCCATTACATTTTCCTCAGAATTAGGTGATTGCATATTGTTTTCCTCTACTTGATCTAAAAACACAATAGTGACTGACTATAGCAATTAAACAATTGAAAGATCTTCCTACAAGATTGATGATATCATACTTTTGGCCAGGGGTTGTAAAACTAAATGATTAGGTTGCAGATGTCACCATTTTTATTTTTTTACTTCATTTTTTTGCAATTAGTGCTCCTTTGTTGCAGTTTACCTGCCATTTTCTGTCAAGCACACACATTCAATAGCAGGATAAAAAACAGCAATAATCAACTTAACTTTTTTTAACAGTTAGTTTTTGTGCAGGTTGTAAGCATTAAAAAAGATCACACTGCAGTGTGCAAATATTGTAACAAAATTACTTAAGTAGTGAATACTATCCCCCCCAGGTTTTCACTGAATATAAATCTTAAAAGAAGTTCCTAAACGCCTCTCCAGTGTTGTGTCTGCTAAATGACTTAAATGTAAATGTTTGTGAAATTACATGTAAGGCAACTTACCCTTCATTCTTAACTAAAACATTCCGGAGCATGTGGCCACCGTCTCCTAAAATCACACGCTTCCATGAGCACAGGTCCAGGATCTTTCCCAGTGTGATCCTGCCCACACACTTCCTAAAACACATGTGAATGTGCCTGAAAGGCTCTTATTTTCCAAAACCCAGTTAATGGAACCAAGATTTCTTGAATGGAATAGAGATGCCATTTGGATAATGGTAGCAATATCAGTTTGTCGCTGGTATTTATTGTTTCAACCTACCCCCACAAACTTGGAATAACTGAGTGTACCTGTTTATTAATCTGATTATAAATATTTTAAACTATGATATTTATGTCAATAATATAGGTTATAATATAGGTTTAACATTACAGTGGTTCCTCGGTTTTTGACCACCTCAGAACTCAAAGTCGAATTCGCTTCTCAACACATTTTGACTAGAAATGTCATTTATGTAATTTTTGTATGTAATTTTGTCATTGTCGTCATTTATTTGGAGCAGTTGTATGACTAGAGCCAAGTAACTTGTGTCGAGTCGAGTCACTATTTACAAATAAGCAGTGATCCATTGATTTAGTTTCACAGTAGCTCTTTCTCAGTACAGATCTCTGCTGTTTTATTGTGTATAGTTTTTTTATCTACAGTACTGTATTTTAGGGCAAATAAATGATTACAGCCAAGTGAAAGAAAATCAAGGGCTTGTGTTTTGCTCGTGCTTTTCAGTTTCAAATCCATTATTCACTATATTGCATGAGATTTTTAACACTATGAAATAAGCTTCATAATTCTGGCCAACTGTGAGTTAATTTATAATTGTTTTAAACAGTAAGGTCATCTCCGTTATGATACTGTATAGATTATATTAAACTTGTTTCATAATACATGCTTATTATGAATTTTTTGGAACATATCCCCATTGTAAATTAGGGAGCACCTGTACAATACAATTCTATTACTGCATGTAATGCATTATGCAATGTGGATTTTCTGGGGGTCTGGAAAGAATTCATTACATTTACATTGGTCCTTACGAAAAAAAAGGCTAATTGTAAAATGCTGTTTTTGTTAATTTGTAAAAAAAAAATTATTATTGTTTTTTTATTTTTACTTATTTAGATATATCGATCGATCGATCTATATTCTACAGCAAATTAACAATGAGAACCGAGGTACTTTTAGTTGTATTTATGTATGTGAGTTCACATTGCCAGTGTTATTAGATCTTTAATAAAGAATGTCCATGTTTCATCTAAGCTTCACAATTTGTTTTTTATTGCCTGTATTCACTTAATTTTTATGATTTCGGTGACAGAATTGTTGGCACCCTTTTCTAGAAAGCTAAGGGTTTAGGAAGTTGTCATTTCCCAAATTGGCTTACTTTTATGCTGAAAATCTGAAACCTTACCATCTAGTACTTTGTGCAATCTCTTTTTGATATTCGCTTAAAATATCCTGCTACTTGACTAGGTCCATAATACCCTGTGTTCCTAAAAAATCCTATGAAGTTTATACATTTACAATTGTCCAGAGTTGCTTACAACTGCTTCAGTCTTACAATTTACAAACTAAGCAATAATGGATAACTGGTTTGCAGCTGAGTAGTGGTACAATGCTGGGACTTTTACCTTGTATCCTCTGGTCAGTAGTTTGATAACTTAACTACTCCACTGTTACCAGTACAGTTTTAATTGCAAACCTAACCTGTTTTTGTCAAATCATTGTCAATTTCGTCTTACCAGTTTTTGGTCTGATTATATGTTAAAGTTTAATTTGATATTGAGGACTGTCAGTTTTGCCCTACTGTTAAGCTTTGAGTTCAACATCCAAAAAGCAAATACTATACCACATCTTTCAAAGCACTATATCATTTATAATTGTATCTACATTTTGCTGATAATGACTGAGGTAATTTACCTAGGATATGTTCATTAAAGGTAGCTAAATAAATAGACCGACATCTCAATAATCGATGATTATTGCCAATAAGTCATCTGCGGCCTTCTGCTGAAGGTGTTTGCAGTATGGACAAAATATCATGGTACATGAAGACCTTTTTAACAGTGCAATGTCTAAATAACAATTTTTATTTTTGCTGAGCATTAGCTAACAACGTACCAATACAGCATGGTAAAACTTTTTTTTCTACCTAATGTTTTCGACCTCAAAAACCTTTAAAGGGATATACAGTTGTTCCCTCGTTTATCACGGGGATTACGTTCCAGGACCACCAGCGATTAACTAAAATCCGCGAAGTAGGGACACTATATTTATTTAAGTATTTATACACTATTTTAGCCGTAGAACTTGCAGAACGTTCGAGTGGCATCGTAGGGCTTGAATGAATTCAGCCTATAATAAAACTTTCACAAACAGCAAACACAATACTGCAGACAAAAACATATGTCAGCAAGTAGCGACTCAGGCGGGCGATGCTCTAGTCTTACTTGTCGTTTTTGGTTCGTATTCATCCACTGAGTAAATACGCTATTTACTATAAATCTTAATATTTTATGATTTATAACATTTCTTTATTGTTATAATTAATATTTTTTATATATTTTTTTATACATTTTGTGATTTATTTATTTTTTATGTAAAAGTTCATCAAATACATTTTATACAAATACATACTATTCCACATGCACCGAGTCCGCAAAAGGTGAACCGCGAAGTGGCGAGGGAACACTGTAGTTTATTTTTTAAATGCCCTGCCATTTCATTACAATGCTTTCTAGGAAAAACAATATACTAAACAAAAATAAACATTATTGAAGTGGTGGCGTTACAGTTTACACATGACAATACCAGCCATAAACAGTGGCCTGTCATAATAATAACATACAGTATCACAATAGAAATATCTTATCATTATATGACAAGCATTGCTTTGCTGTTTGTGTCCAAGGAGACGAATAGGTTTGTACACACTGTTTGTAGACTCAACAAGACTGTTTGCTCTAGGCATGTTTTTTCAGTATGGCGCCGTAGTGTTTGTCCTTGTAATACTAAATACACAAATTCTTAACCTCCTTTTTAATGCTCCAAAATATGAGAGAGCACAGTGTGTTTCATGACTGGGGTGTAATGATCACCCTGCTTTCTGTTTGATTTGATTTTCTCAATATCTCATCAAATGTAAAATTATTTTACATTCAACAAAGTCATTCTGCGTCTCACTGAGATGTGATATGCATGTGATGTAGGCATGTGACACCCTTTGGTGTTTAAAAATGCGACTGCATTAGAATTCGTAATAAACAAGAATGTATAATCCAACTCAGTGATGCACATTGTCCTATTTTTTTTTTACATCATGATGCAATGTGTAATGATGCATCTTTTCACCCTTATTCATGAAATTTATAGTGTGTACTTAGGAAGCAGCTGTGTTCATTTGTATGGCTGCTGTCATGCTGTTGTTGTACTGGACATGCCAGTTTATGTGGCACACATGAAGCCACCTGAATTAAGTGTGCGAGTCGAATCAGGCAGCAAGAAATTTAAAACATTTTTTGGACACTTGTAAATGTTTGACTTGTTTATATTGTAGCTCATGACGCTTAGGGTTTTGACAGCTGCTGTGGGTCTCTACTCCCATAAAACACTGTTGTTGTGTAAAACCCAGCTTCAGCACACTACTGTATGTCAGGGATTTGCTCAACAGTTCTGTTTCATTGGAAACAAAATTAAACTGCACCCTTGCTAAGACCCTCTGGCTTTGCCTGTATCTGTGTTTAGTGCTTCCTGCTGAGCATTTAGTTTGTTCTCTTCAGATTTTAATGTTCATGCTTTTGTACCAAAATGAAGGCAGCATATGTTGTCAACACAGAAACGAGCCAAATAAGAATGCCTGACGAGTGAACTGGCATCAGGATTTTGTAGTAAGGAACAGCAAGATACGGTGGGCGTATAGACTGAGATGCCACTCTGTGCATGGCCACTGGTGGCCCTGCTCTGCCTTGCTATAGAAACAGCATGGCAGCCACGACAAGTGGCACCTGGCCCTTGGACAAGCTCTATTCCCAGCACGCTCTCAAAATCTGGCTAGGCGTTGCTTGGGCTCTGTGCCTTTTCTTCCCTGTGTTCAGCCTGTGGGTGTGAGAGCGTAGGTTGTAAAGCATGATCTGTTCCAGTCTCCCTTCCGTTGAATCACAATCTGAGGTAGGAAAGCCGTGACGAGGATCCTGCCACACCTCATCACTGTCCTTATGGTGGGAAAACACCCTTGTCATAATCCACCTCTGTCATAAGTCTGGAAACCTAAAAGATGGATAATCATGAAAAGATTCTTCTCTTATAGAGTAGAAATTAACTGCAATATAAAATATATGGATACTGTGTGCATCAGTAATAAAGGCTCCTGATGGCACAAAGTCATGCTGTATGGCATCTATAGAGTGGTCAAGTAATTATTAAAAATTAAGAGGGATGGTGGGCTCACCTTTAGGGGGCTAATGATAATTGGTAGTGCTAGACTGTAGTGGGGCAGCGGTTAAAGTACAAGTACAATTTTAAGTTAAAATACAATTAAGGTGGCAAGATGGAGCAGCAATTAGCACAGGTCTAGCTTCTCTGATTCGTTTACATGTCCTCCAAGTTTCTGGGTTTTCTGCTTTGTTTTTCTCCCACAGTCATAAGAGATGAATCCTGATCTGAGTGTATCTGTAATCTTGGGTCTGCCATAAATAGCCATTGATGTCAAAAGTACCATTAAGTAAACCAAACAAACAACATTGCTTCCACTGTATATTGTACAATTGTATCAGTTCTGATGTAAGAGTGTCTGCAGAATGACTAAATGCTAATGCCTGCTAATAACTAGTCCTTTAAATTATCCCCATTGCCCCCACTGCCACCACCCAGAACCCCAGTTTTGAAATTTAGGTAACCAGATGAAAAACTGTTTTTCTGCATGCTCCATTAAGATAACCTATGGCTACACTATATATGCCAAGATTGAATCTGTGTTGTCATAGATATCTCTGTTCTTTATAATAATAGCATGTCTGTGAGGTATTCCAGTAAGGAAACGGGACTTACTACCTTGTTGACCTTGTCTTGTCTTTTTGTCTGCTGTTAATCCACGTCTTGTTTCTTGGAGGTTGTAGCTCTGTCTCTGCTCCCTACACTACTACTGTGATTGATTTATTGATGGAGTCCCCCACATGGCACGCTCTTGGGCGAGCAATGGGATTAACAGGGAGCCACTTCATGTTTTAGCTCGCAGAAGTCGTACAGCATTTTCTTTTTGCTTTGCTTGCACTTAACATTTCAGAAACTTGGGTATTTTTTTCAGTTTTTTTCCTGCACATAAAATTGTCTGGGGTTATTCATCTTTGAAATCTTTAGGGGAAATTGCTAATTCATGAATGTGACATTTGGACAAAATGTTAAAGTTTGGTGGTGTTCTTTTACAAATCTGTTTTTGACTAGCATTTATCTAGCCTCCCCTCTCTTAGGCACAGCCAGTCGGGTCTGATTGCCAGTGGGATGGTGAATTGCCGTACACATGTACCTCTTTATAACTAATATGTAATATATGTCATCAGCTTTAAGCCATGGCAGCCTGTCGTCATCTAATACAATTAACCAAAATAGTAATACCACACGAACCCAATAACACAAAAAAAGGATTATCAGATAACATCAGCAACTCTGGTACATACTAGACAGTCAGTGAACAGTTGTTCTTGTGTGCATTGGATGTAGGAGAAATATTAGGTTCTTTGTTAAAGGTGAAGACCTTTGTTTTTGCCACTGTTTCTGAACATCTCTGAGAACCCAGCCCTGCAAGTGTCAGAAATTTAAATGCTATCACTTCATTTTACTAGCTAGTTAGCATAGCCATAGCATAGACGTAGAATAGCAATTCTTATATCCCTTCAAGGGGGCTATGGTTAGTTCTGCTGTTCTGTTGTTAGAGATGAGTCAGATCGTACGTCGGTTTTGGGTTTGATATTGATGTCATTTACTGATCGGAAATCAGGCGGACAGGGACGATCCACTTACCAATCCATTTCTTACTGACTGTCCATGAGTACACGGTAGATTCACTCTGCGACTGTGTATGCAAATGGTAGTAATTTCTTTAACTTAAATGCGTGAGGAATTTGTGTTGAGATTTTTAGTCTGTTAGTAGTTAGTGCTGAAAAGCAAGTCTGTATGTAACTGTAAACACTGTATTAACAATACTAATCATAATATTACAGTTTAAAAAAAGACAACAACAACCCTCTATCGGTAACGGCAGTTGTGTACTGGAATCGGATCGGAACCAAAAACATGAGAATCAGCCCGTATTTATAAATTATATATTTTGTAAATAAGTTTGTAAGACTTACTGGTATTGATTTATTAATGTTTGATAAGTTAGTCATATTCCTGATTCTCAGTTTACTTTGAGAGGTTGACCAGTCACCTGTCAAGCGAAACTGTGCTTCAGGGCATTACAAAATAATAATAATAATAATAATAATAAAAACAAACAAACCCACACACACCGTGCAATAACCAAAACGTTTTGACCACATTTGACCACATTTCAGTCACTGCCAGAAAAACCTGTGTATACAGGAAAGACTCAGAATAATGTGTTTGTCCAAAGAGTGTAGTTCTGAAGAGTGGCTTCATGAACACACAGAGATGCTTGGCATTATAAGTGTCTTAGGTTTGTGTAGGAGGCTATAAAGCAAATTTTGCATGTCGCTCTGTGCAGCATACAGCAGAATATTGCAGTGAGATATTAGATTATTTTATTCACGTACTAATTTCAATACGATTTATTAATAATATAGTCACCTTGGCAAGCATTTAATTACTGTGGCATCCCATGTAATTTTAAAAGCAATCCTCTGTGGTGTGCACTGTTTACTATGGCTGTGATGAGAACAGTCAATTGTAATGTTCAAGGTACATTTCTGCTGGAAAATCCTGGGTCTGGACATCCATGTGTATGTCAATATGACATCCTAAAGTTGTTACAGACAAGGTGGTTTTAATGTTTTGGCATATCAGTGTTAAGTAATATATATTTCTGCTGTGCGACATATGTAGCCCTTCCTCCTACATATAATATTAAAGCAGGCTCATACATAAAATCACAGTCAGAGGCAGTATGCTTCAGTCATTAACGCACAGAGGTGTATGTTCTGGGTGCCCCTTAGTGTCTTTGTCTTGTTCCGTCTTATTGTCTGACCTTCTTGCAGTAAGTAAGATTGTAAGAGTCTGTTAACGTTTCTCAGCAAGCTGTCAGACGCGCCGTGAGTACATGAGCCTCAGCAGTTAATGATTATGTGGACTGGCTGTACTTGAGGACATCTTTAGAAGTTCTTAATTTGCTGGGTAGAGAATTCCCTGCACCTAGACATGACAGAGAACCTGGTCCTGCGTATTATGCAGTTCAGACTGGTGTTTTCAGATTAATGACAGTTCATGTGCAGAGCATTACTGGCTGGGTTTTATCCACGGTCATAAAGTCAGGCCAGTGGCGTGGTGACTGATGAGGAGGTCGGCCGTGTGCATAATATTCATGAGCATTTAGAGCTATGGGAAGTGATTTGAAGACCATTTTATTGTAACAGTTATAGCTGTTTGTGGATGAGATTTTGATGTGGGAATTCCACATCGCAAAAGGTCAGCATGGGTTTGTTGCTAAATAGTACAAACCCATCTCATAATGTTCATGCACAATCCCAATTTATACAAGGTGCGTGTGCGTAATGCAATTCTCACACACAATTACTTTGTATTCACACCTGGAAGTCTGAATAATTGTATCAACATGTGGGTGGGTGATGGTAAAAATATCTCAGTGAATGAAATCACATTAGGAGTTTTTAAACATCACATTGTCTGTGCTTTGTTAATCGTAGCCTACCACAAATATCCTTTCAACAGGATCCTCTGATCCAAAACTGACATCTGCTCAAGAGATGAAGGTTACCTAACACAAACTGCAAATATATAGACTATAGCAGCAATGCTTGCTTTTATAAGTGTTTTTTTTTTAAGTTTACATTTGTGGTAACAACACCACCTAACACTCTCCTGCCAACTGGGGTACAAATAAACAATGAACAGGCGCCCTTATCCAGTCCAATTTACAATTGATACTGTCTTGGAAGGTACAATCCAAACAACTAAGGATTAATTCCTTTGCTTAATGACCCAACAGTGGAAGCTTTGTCAGAGCCAGAACTTCAATCTTCAACATAATGGGTTGTTTACCAACCATTTTATTCTCTGTAAAACAGAAAGGGTAATTGATTGGACACTGCCATTGTCACAAGGTCTGTTTAAATTGCTATACTGTAAATATAAAGGGTATGTTCACAAGTAAATACACATATAAATACACGCATAAATGTGTCAGAGATGCCGCTGAAAACATGAGTGGAATGCTACCATCCACATAGCATCTGAATACTAAATTGTTATAAATATCACTCCCTCCAGGAAATGCACAACACTGTGGTTTTTCAGTTGCTGGTGAATGTCTTCTTGCACTTGCACAGTCGTCAACTCCAGGATCAAACCGTTCAAATATTGTCCTTGATAATGCTGCATTCTGTAGAACCAAAATACAATGTACAAACCGGATTCCAAAAAAGTTGGGACACTAAACAAATTGTGAATAAAAACTGAATGCAATGATGTGGA
>JAUZSU010149850.1:0-14714 GCA_034780255.1 Parotocinclus maculicauda
AGATGTTGGCACCTCCACATTATTGCATTCAGTTTTTATTCACAATTTGTTTAGTGTCCCAACTTTTTTGGAATCTGCTTTGTATAAGACTGTATCAGTTGTAAGTCACTCTGGATAGAGTCGTCTGCTAAATGACTAAACCTGTGTGTGTAAATACAGACTAAAGAACAAAAAATGTTCCACATTTGTTCTTCTCTTTCTTGCATTTATTAGGGGTCGCCAGAGCAGCTCCTGCTGATATGCACATTAGATTGGCAGAGGTTTTATACCGCATGTTCTTCCTGATGTGACCCATTTGTCTGGGTTTGAGAGCAGTGGTAAGAGCATCTTTTGAACCCTCAGTGACTGGGATTTTTCATAAAGACTTAAATTCTGTTCTCAGCAAATAAACCCATTTGTATCATGACGGTTCTTATAATACTTCAGTAACTAGTGCACTTCTATCCAACTGCATCACATGATAGAAACTGCCTCTGTTCATTAGGCAGTCATGCATCTATCCATGAGCTTCACTTACATGTTTTGATTATTCACATAACATCATTTAGGTTTTTTTGTGGCACACAATGTATGTACAGTATAAAACGTAAATAAATAGTTTAGTAACTCGTAAATAAACATACACTCACTGGCCACTATAATAGGTACAACTGTTCAACTGCTTATTATTATCATCAAATACCTAATCAGCCAATTCCATTGCAACAGCAATGCATTTAGACATGTTCAAGATGAACTACTAAAGTTTAACTTCAGCATCAGAATGTATATATATATATATATATATTTAGCAGACGCTCTTATCCAGAGCGACTTACAACTCATATAGTCTTACAATCCAAGCACTTGTGGGTTAAGGGCCTTGCTTAGGGACCCAACTGTGGCAGAGGTGGGATTTGATCTAATCTTGCATAATACACACACACACACACACACAAACACAAACACACACACACAAACACACACAAACACACACAAACACACACAAACACATATATATACATATATATATATTTCTCTACCATGTATATATTTATAGATTATTACATAGTATACTTTATTTTATATAGCATATAAATTTATATTCTAATTCTCATTCCAACTTGCATTGCACATTATGGAGCATTGCACAGAACATGTTACTACATGTTGTACATGTATAACTATGTATGTGACAAATACACATCCAAAGTCTAAAAAGAAGAGCATCTCTGAAATGTTCAGAAGCAGATGTTCTACAGCATGGATCCACCCTGCCTTGTATACATGGTTCAGGTTACTGAAAACTGTTCTCTTTAGCTGTGCATATAAAACCTGATTGTGCTTTTAACTGCACTCTGCATTTTATTATTTTAAACTGTTTTCTTTTTTATTTCATTTTATTATTATCATTATTATTTTTTAATTCTGTGAAGCACTTTGAATTGCCTCGTGTATTAATAGTGCTATACAAATAAACTTGCCTTGCCTACTGGTGGTGGTGGTGTAATGGTGTGAGGGATATTTTCTTGACATGCTTTGCACCCCTTAATAACAACTGAGCATTGTTTAAATTAATGAGGCACGATCGATTGACCAGAGACCGAAATCAGCAGGTTTTTAGCAGACACTGGAGCACTTGAGATGCCGACACATGAACAGCACCGTGCTTTTACTAACGTTAATTTAGAATTCAGTTCATGTGTATAAAGCGTTTTAAACTTAAACAGTTAATGCCCAGCCACTGCTCTGCTCATTTTGAGGTTCTTGTGCGTCTGTGATCTGTTTTATGTGTGGATTTTTTTGTATTAGTTGATAAAAGCTAAGAATCCATGTTCATAATGATTTTGTACCATTAATGTCTGGGATTATCAGTAGCTTACAGTAGTGATGTATGGCTCTTACCAAATTGCAATTCATCTCCTTTGCTTGTACTTGTACCCTTGCACTAGTGATAAACGGTACTTATCAAGACATTAAACAGTGAAGTTTCATTTTTTTCCCCAGAAACAAGACGACGCTGTTATCGTGTAGTAAATGTTGTAGTTAACTAAAACGTTTTATTTTTAAATATAAAACAGTACAACCATGTATTTATGTCTTAAAAATCTTCGTTTTAGTTCAGCAATTGCATCATATTTATTATTATTAGTAGTAGTAGTTTTGTGACATCAGCACTATATTGGCCATTGTTCAGCCTGTTCTCTAAATATTGAGATCGGCCAGTAAAAACCCCCATTTGCTGACCACTACTGTGTCCTTCTCTTTATGACCACAGTCTATCTACTTCCAGCAGAATAATATGCCATGTCACAAAGTGCAAATCATCTCTTTTTTCTTGAACATGACAATGAATTCACTGTACTCAGATGGCCTCGATAGTCATAAGCTTTACATCATGGGCAGCTGACAAATGTGCAGCAACATTGTGATGCTCAAATCAACATGGACCAAAAACAGGAATGTCTTCAACACCTTCTCCTACATGAAGATCTAAGGCAGTTCTGAAGGACAAGGGGGTCCAAACCACTAAAAGCAAGAAGTACCTAATAGTACCTAATAGTCACTAAAAGTGTTCAGTGAGTGTATGAGTGTGTATAATTATTCACCTAAATAACTGCAGATTATAATCTCTGTGTGGCGATGCCATGATCTTTGGCAATGGACTGGATCGGTGGGGGCTTTCTACTTGCAGCCCCTAACCCCACAAATGAGAGCCAACAGTGTATTCTCTCTTTATTTAGAGTCATTTACTCAAAACTGCTATACAACGTATACCAGGCATTCTATCCTTAATTATACTGGTTTCTGGAGTGCAAATTGGGACCAGCCTCCTCAATCTGGTAAGGCTAAATCAGTGAAAAAAAGATCCCTAAAACGAATACAGGCAAAAACAAAGGAATTTAAACTGATTGCATGAGTAGAATTTCTTGGGCCCATGAGTTACATTAATGGAATGCACCAGTGTTTTCTAACTTGCCACCATCCAGTGCAGCTGCAACCTACCATAGATAATAATTTTATATTATTCTCATCAGTGACAAAAGAAGAACACCTGTTAATAATTTATAAGTGAATGACAAGTGGCTCCACTCAAACTGCCTTATAACTAGTTTTTGCTGCATTGCTTTAGTGTTAAATAATGGATACAAGTGTATACGCTCTGGTAAGATATTTCTCAGGTACCTATTACCTATATTCACTTCAACGTAATTCAGAAAACGCCATTTGGTTTCTATTATCGGTAAATATTGTATTAATAGGTTCTTTTGTCAGCACAGGAGATTTATTGAAATTCTTGTCCATGGTAATTTTCCATATGCTACAGACATGATTCATGGAGTTCAGGTTAAAAAACTGAGTGTGCTGTGTTGTGGTGGTTACTGAGGCCCATGTAAAAGAATGACAGCATCTGGCACACAGCTGTGAACAACTTATTTGTAGCCCAAAAGTGAGTAAGAAAGTGCACTTCCAGGAAGACAGACAAGCCCAACAACACGCTGTGCATCATGACAGTATAGTCATGATCACCAAACACAATTCGACAAAGTAAATCCTTTTGGATATACACTGGCTCATTATTTGACATAATGTAAACTTATTCTGTAGAACTTTATGAAAAGTAAGAAATGACTGAATGGAATAACTATAATAATAATAAACTATAATAAATCTATTAGCTAATAGTCAACCCAAGGAAAGAAAAAAACAGTTTCCATGTCAAGGTTTGGTCTGCAGGCTGTTCATTACTCAGGTGTCTCTAGCATGTAGTAGCCTGCAGTACCCGTCTACTGTGGTAAACTACAGAGTTAGAAGTTTCTGGACACCATTTCTAATTAGAGAGCTCTGCTATTTCAGCAAAAACTACATGTATTCAAAATATAATAAAGCACACATTTTTGTATTCTTCATAAACAAACAGTACAATGGGTTGTTCTAAATACCACACTGACTCTCATGACACATTTAAGTTTTTGCTTCCAACATATCAGTTTAACAACATTCTGCCCTGCTGACCCTAAACAAAATCCAGAGAGAATTTGTTAGCCAGCTTTGCTTGAGAACTTGGCTGGATTGCACAGAACCTTAACCTCAACTCCATCAGACCCCTTAAAAATGCACTGCAATGCAAAAGTGAGTCAGGGATTATTGTCTACACTCCATCCTAATACCCATGGTTCAGATATAATTTTTGATATCCACACACTTTTGGCCATATAGTGTATCTATTCCAAACAGTTTGGTCAGAGTGTGAACTGAATTTCTTCAACTTGTTTGTCTTAGCAAGGCATACATTGACACTAGTCTAGGCTTCCTGAAGTTCACAGGACATCCTGGTGACACTTATAAGTTCCTGGAAGAAAAATGAACATCCTGTACAATTTGGCTTCTCATTATAAAGTAATGAGGTAAGAGGACAGGACCTACTGCCTTTGAATAAGAGGCATTCCTCAGCTATGGAGGAGGGATTCCTGAACCCTGCTTCCTGCCAAGAGCAATTCTTCAACAAACTGAAAAGCTCGGAGGATCCAAAAATAGTGCCTCCATATCCTTAAATCCCCCAAACACATTTCCAAGTCTTGTACTTTTTCAAAAACAAATTAGTTGGAAACTCACTTCCTGCTTTGGAATGTGATATGTGAATCTCATAAGAGTACAGAGCATTTTGGTCTCTATCATTTATATAGCCTGCTTCAGACAAAGCTTTTCTAAACAATGAGGTTGTCCAAACACTGTTATATAATGTACTTAGTAATGATATATTGGGTAGTGTACTAGTGCTGAGAAAACTGCAGTTTTACATACACTGGTTTGATACCAGCATTGCCTGCCACATATCAATGTTCTATTTTTTTTAACTATAAAGTTGTATAAAAACATTCTTTGGTAAAATATTACTACCAATATGCTGGATGGTTGGCTCTAATCATATCCCGAATAAATACCATACCACATTAATAGATGGAACCAAGTCTCAAGCCCCTGCTGGGAAAATAAACCTTTTCTGTGCACAATAGGTCTTAAATAAATTCAGTTAAATTACAAAATATCATAATTACAGAAAATGTTAAGCTGTGTTTTTTTCTGTAACGCGCGATTTTGCTGAAGCCAGCTACTCCTGTTTAGCCACTGTTTACATGGACAGATAAATGATCACATTACAGCTCCTCTTCATCCTGACTTAGTCTTGCCAATGCTATTAGTCTTTTAAGAAAAAGGACCCGAGGCGGTCTCCTGCTGTTTAATGAGGCCCACACATTCAGACTGTACTGACTGAATCATGTGGGCAAACACAGCCTCACAACAGGCTTGTGCCAACCGTACATCACCAGCCTAACAGCCCACACAGCAGAACAAACACATACATAGTTCCTGTTCAGAATATGTTCTTATTAATATAAAGTTGACCAAAAATATAATCCAACAAGCCCACTGTTGAGTAAGGAACCAGAGTGGTTCAGGGTTCAGCAAACTGTTAAGAGAATAACACAGGACTGGGCGAGGCTCTACACGTATGGAATTGCTGTCTTATCTCGATGACTTTCATTACAACACTCTTGACTCAATGACCAAACAGGAAATGGACAGAACAGGCCCTTAGGGCATCCTGCAAAAAGTTAGTAATACAATGATCATAGAAGATATTATTAATAATATCAATATTGGCTGACAGAAGGCATACATTCATACTACTGAGCTAACTAAAAGTAGATCATGTTAAACCAGACAAAATAATAATGAACACACTTAAAACGCATTTATCCTTCAGCACAACTCACCATGTAGTTACATTGCAGGTGTGGTCTGATCAGACACTGGGTCCTGCCACAAGAGAGCGTAAAAAATACCTCTGCTGCTGTATAAAAAGGTTATCAGAGGCTACTTTTGGGTAGTGTACCTCTTGGTGAGAGATTGCTGACTGCTAGGCACATTTAGATCCTGCTTATTATTAAGCATTTTTAGTTTTTACAAGCATTATTATTATTATTATTATTATTATTATTATTATTATAAGACATCTTTTGAGAATGTACATATTAACTATGTTTTCCAGTACCCATAATCATGTTAACATGTAAAAAGTAGGGTTTTTAGCAGTATGGAAGTTGGGTTTAAACAAAATTATATCTGGCTTAATATATAATGTCTTTCTCTACATGAAAAGTGTCATATAATGAGGAAATTCTGAACACACCCTACACTGCAGTATAAAAAATAAGTATGGTTGGCAGCCTAGCTTTGTTAGTTATACCCAAAATAGCATAATGAGGCAGCTCTGGTATGAAAGGACTGCTGGTGCTTTCAAAAGTTTGCAAGAAAAGCACATTCTGTGTTATTGTTTGCCTACTGTGTGTTAAAGTCACATTCTCCTCATGGCCCATGTCTGACATACTGAGAAATTCCATCCTGTTTCAACAAATGTACAATTGTTCATACGCCACATTCACGAGTCCAAAGTTTTAAACTTTACTTTGCACAGAATTCCTGTAAAGGCAACCCATTCTCAAGCTAGGGTTGGAACGTCCATGCTTCATGAAGGTTTCATTGGAACGGTGGATTTTTCATAAACCGAAAGACCCATTACACAGTGTAGCTATGAGATAGCTGTATCATTCAGCACCACATATATAAGCCATACCCAACACACAGATGGAAATAGCTAGCAGTGTCACATGAGGATCTTCTGGCAGCTACTCAATTCCGAGCCTTAATGTGGCTCAAATCTGATACTTTCACAGGGCTGTTTAGATGTGTTAAATCTGATCTTTTCAAATCAGATCACTTTCATATGTGGTCCTAGATCGGATACATATCCGATCTATGGACATTCGACTTGAATGAGAACGGTCATGCAGGATTTCATGTGTCTTTTTGCCCGTATTCATGAGCTCGGTGAGGTAAAACAGCAATAGAGGAGAAGTAGTAGTTGGAGATTTGCTTGCTATTTGGGTAAATTAATCTATTCAAGCAAAGCTGGAAGGAACCGACCAAAATAGAGTTGTATTTGAAAAAAATGGCAAATAAGTGGCAAACCGCGGCCACAAACGAACGTGGCTACAATGGCAAAAAAAAAAAAAAAAGAATCTCAAAGCTACAAATAGGGAGGCAAAAGACTCTAAATCAACGTAGCTTTCGTTGAGTAAAGTCTGAAGCTGGTCTTTTTGCGACTTCTCGACCTGAGTATGTCGAGATGTTTTCTGCTCCACATATGAGCTGCTAGAACATCCATTACACTTTTATACACTGAGTAGTCTGGGATGACGTTTTCTTGTTGTTGCTGACGAAGGTGATGTGTATATATGTATCAATGTGCACATGCGAGATGTTTCAGGGACAGATTCGTTCACATTACAGACAGATGCAGGTCACTTTTGTGAATGTGAACCGACAAGAAAGCCAAATCTGATCTGAGCAAAAACTCATTGACTCATGGACACATTGGAGAGGCTACTTTTCTCACAGTGGTTCCTCACATACATCTTATTAATGTCACTCAGTGCATTTGGATGAGGGGGGATTGATATCTCCCTATCCGAGCTGTCAGCAGCCTGTGAACAAATGTAGCCTCAAATATGCATGTGGATAAAAATAGGAAACGGTGCAATCAAGCGCTGGGATATAGTAAATGGTAAGTGAACAATTTGTTGAGTTACCTGAACAGTGCGTCAGTTAAAATAATTGACGTGTCAAATTAGGGAGAAATGTTCTTGTGACTTATGTGACGTTAACAAAAAGCAAATTGTTATGGCCAGCCAACATGGTTAGAGCATTTCCTACAGAACAGGGCTTGTGAGGTGAGTATCTACTCACACTGGTCACAACTGGGACAAACCCCGAACTGACAATCAGGTGGTGGTGACCAAGAGTCATAGATGTGTGAGGGACTGATCCTACACTGTGTGGTCTGCATAGACAAAATAGATACTGTGAAACACATCACAGAAATATTTAATGCTGCTTATAAGAGGAATGTGTTATATTTACACACAGTGCAGTACCACTGCTGAATATGCTGCCACTTCTCAAACCAGTAAGAGTACTCATCATGCTAACTCCTGTGCATCAAAAGCACCCAATGGGCACACAAGTGTCAGAACTGGACACTGAGGAAATTAAAATGGTTATCTGGACTAATGAGTCCTGTCTGATAAATATTTAATACAATATCATATATAATACAATATAGTATATATACAATATAGTATATAATACAATGTCGGCACACCCTTTACAGCTTTAACAGCTTCAACTCTTCAAGGGAGGCTTTCCACAAAGTTTGGGAGTGTGTTTATTTTTGGCCCATTTTCCAGAAGCGCATTTGTAAAGTCAGACACTGAAGTTGGACGAGAAGGACTGGCTCGTAATCTTCTCTCTAATTCATCCCAAAGGATTTCTATCGGGTAAAATCAGGACTCTGACCCCAAACTCACTTATCCATGTTATTATGGACCATGGTTTGTGCACTGGTTGTGCTGGAAGAGGAAGAGGTCATCCCCAAGCAGTGTTCATGTAGTTGCGGAATGATTTATCATAGTTTTCGTCAACAACCCTTTTTTTGTAATGAAAACGAGACGATTACTAAATTAAAATGAATGAAAAACAACAAAAACTAGGACTAAATTAACTGGCACTTTTGGCAATGACTAAAAACAAGACGAACATTTTTAGCAGAGACAACATCCAATCAGATCAAATTTTGTTTTGTGGAAGGCAGGGACAAGTTAGGAAGAGATCCAATCATAACTTTAGAGCATATGTGGAAAGATGAGACGAGTCGGGTATACAATCCATTTGACCTAATCCCGGGAAGACCATGCAGCTAGCCTCTGCACTCTTACACACATTTTTAATCTGGTGTCAGAGATAACAAGACAAGACTTTCTTCAGACAAACAACAACAAAACAAAAACTAACTTGAACTGACAACTTTAGGCATCCAGAAATCAATGCAAAGGTAAACTTGTTAACGCTTCCATTCTTTTTGGAGCTAATCACAGCACCTTCAGCAGTCTGCTTCTGCTGCTTGGTACCACTCCTATAGCAGGCCATGATACTTTCCTACAGTGCGGCTGGAAATGTAGCACGGTAGAGTGTAGTTTCTGATCACATGCAAAGCTTCATAGGTTAACAGTCAACCGTGTTATGTAAATATGTGCTGTTTGCTGTGTGCTTTCTCTCTGTCTCACAGGAATCCTTATTCACAGTAGCTTTACTGGAATAACTGTGATGAGAACAATATTCCCAAAGGATTACAACAAAAAAAATATCATTTAAAAATTAAATTAATTGAATATATATAATTATGTATAAATACTACAAAACAAAAACTAAAAGTTTTACAAAAACAAAAGGTTTATATTATTAGAGGTGTGCTGATATTCTATTCCTCATATGCTATGATGACTACATACATAAATATAAATATATATATAAAAAACTTAAACGAAAAAAGATACATACATATTACACACACACACGTTATTTAGTTACGTTTTCAGTTTTAAATCAGAATCTTTAAAATTAAATGACCATCACTCAAATCCACCACCTACCACATCTGTACAATGTAAAGCAGATGTTCATTAAAAAAATACACTTTTTACAAAATGCTTTATCTTCTAAGAAATTCAAATGTCACTCTAATAGGAGGGATAGAACTTGGCCACAAAACACTCTTAGTCCTTTAAATAAAAGAAAAGACAATTTGATAAATAAACTTAAATACTCAATATTATGTAACTAAGATGTGATTCTAATTTATTACCAACACAGGTTAATCATAGGCTAAAAAAAAGCACATGTAAACAATGCATATGTAAGAAAACGTCGTTACAGACACAGTCAGCATAAGCTCATGGTTTTCGTCCCGGCTATCACAACATGTGAACAAAGAAAAAGGAAATACTTACATCTACAGCATCATGGCGTAGGCCATCTGTGTTCCTCAGCCAACACCGGCTCAGCTCACTCAGCTCCAGAATGGGCTGAACCTTCAGTCGTACTGCGTCACCCGACTGCCTGATCATCTCCACAATCTCATCCCTGCTTTTGCTCTCCACGTTGCGCCCATTAATTTCCACCAGCCTGTCTCCAGGCACCAGCCCCAGTGCCAGATCCTAGGTTCAAGCACCAGGCTCAGCAAAGTGCACCACGCGCCGGTAAACACTGCCATCCGCCGCACGGTCCAGCATGGTAGTTCGACGAAGGGAGAAGCCAAAGTCACCCGTGTTACGTCTCTGCAGCTCTAGTTCTCGGATCTCAGGTGTTGGTGGAGGGATCACAGTGGGAAGACGCAGGTTGGCTGGGAAGGTTTTCTCCACCACCTCTGGGATGCGAACAGCCTTCCTATCAGCCATCTGTGGAGGACTCTGCTTCCTCTGGAGGTCAAGCAGCTTTACCTCTACCTGTGGAGATGGAGAAGCTGAATTCTGGCCAGATGGAGTGGAAGCTTCAGACAAACTTTCCTCTTTGCTCCGCTGTGAGAAGGAGAAACGTTTCATAATCTGGCTCATCTGTGAGCTGTGCGATGCCAGAGGGCCAAACTTAGCTGCCCGTTCCCGCACAGAACAACCATAGTCCCCCTTCAGATCATCGCTGCTGCTAGCTGCACTCAGTTGCTCAAAGTCGAGCACAACACTGCTGCGGTTACTAAGCCCATCTGACTCAATGTCGTTGAGGCTGATTTCTGTACTGCTGGCCACCTTGATTGGGATGGGATTGGAGATCTCTGGTTTGTTGCGTGAATCCCTCTTGGAGCTGCGATTCAGGTTGAAGAAGCCCCGTCTCATGCTCATCTCATCAAGGCTACGCAGTTCTGCAGCAGACATTCGCTCTCGCTTGTCTTTCTTCTCCTTCTTCCGCACCGCATCTTTTTCTTTGTCCTTTTTCATGAGATTAAACATGGTTTGATTTGGAAAATGGCTCGTCCCACAGCTTCAATCTTCAAAATGTAAGGGATTTTCCATACATAGACAGAGTGACTAATTCCAAAATGGCTCAATTAGCGTAGCCTAAGGAGATTAAAAAACACAAAAACCCAAATCAGATATCACACCTGAAATAATGACTGACAAAACCTCGACAGACATCTAGATCTTGATGTGTCTACCAACTCAATTAATTATTTATAGAATTAATTCATTTAAATAATGCATTCTCTTTTTATTTATGTTTTCTATAAACCACAACAAAAAACATCCAAATACTAGAGATGCAGCAATCGACTGGCCAGTGACTGTAATCAGCTGTTTTTCAGCATGTCTCACATAACCAACTGTGCTGTGCCAATCCCATTTAACTTGTGCAGCACAAACAGAGCTTTCACCAACATTCAGTTTATGGTCTGTATGTTAATGATGAGGCAGTGCTCAATTTTGGTTTTGTTTTTAGTTCTACTTAGTCAACTAAATGTTCTCAGTAAACAGTGCAGTACTAAAGAGAGTGTAGACATCTATAAATGCAAATCAGAAAATGGTGGGACGGTATGGAAAGAGCAGAATAACAGAACACACAGTGCCCCTTACATGTACATTGACTTTTGTTTCATTGCAGACAGCATGAACCCGAGACATTTAATGTTTTGTCCGATCAACTTAATTTTATGCCTTAATAAACATCCATTCCTACATTTCAGGCCTGCAATACATTCCAAAAAAAAAGTTGGGACAGGGGTACTTTAGAGCTAGTAATGAATTAAATAATAATGAGGGGCCAAGGTGGGCAGGGCCAATGGTACAAGAAAAATTGGATAGAATTTATATACAACCCCAATTCAAATGAAGTTGGGACATTGTGTAAAACATAAATGAAAACAGAATATGAATATTTTCAAATCCTTACCAACCCATATTCAACTGAATACACGACAAAAAAATATTTATTGTTTTTTGTAACTATTTACTCATTTGGAATTTGATACCTGTAACACATTCCAAAAAAAAGTTGGTTCGGGGACAACAAAAGACTGGGAAAAGTGAAGAAAAACAAAACACCTGTCTGGAACATTCCACAGGTGAACAGGTTAACTGGAAACAGGTGAGTCTCAGTCTCAGAAAGGCTCAGTCATTTACAAGCAAGGATGAGGTTCATCACTTTTTGAACAACTGTGTGAGCAAATACTCCAACATTTTGAGGACATTTTGCAAGGAATTTAGGGATTTACAGTTCATAATAACATCAAAAGATTCAGAGAAATCTGCAGAAATCTCTGCAAATAAGCGGCAAGGCCCAAAAACCAACACTGAATGCCTGTGACTTTCAATCTCTCAGTCAACACGGCATTAAAAACCAACATCATTCTGTAACGGATATTACCACATAGTCCACAATTCAAATTGTTTTTGGAAATTATTTGGACTTTTCCAGATTGTTATCAGTGCAAAGCAATCATCTCTGATGGTATGGGGGTGTGTTAGTGCCCATGGCATGGGTAATGTGTGGTGCATTATGCCCGGACTGTTGAGCAATTGTAAATGTACATCAAGCAAGAATGGGAAAGAATTCCACTTACAAAGCTTCAATAATTAGTGTCGTGAGTTCCCAAACGTTTGTTGAGTGCTGTTAAAAGAAAAAGTGATGTAACACATCAAGCAAAAACTTTTGTGGAACATGTTGCAGGCAACAAATTCAAAATGAGTGAATATTTGCAAAAAACAATAAAGTTTATCTATTAAATATCTTGCATTTGTAGTGTATTCAATTAAATATGGGTTGGTAAGGATTTGCAAATAATCATATGCTGTTTTTAATTATTTTTTTACATAATATCACAACTTAACTGAAATTGTGGTTGTATAAGTCATATATTATTTTTAATTTGTCTTGTTTTGCATTATCTTATTGATAAACGCATGAACGCTTCTTTAAAATACGTGATGTGGAAGGATTTAATGTTGCTATAAAACCCCAATTCATTTTTTTTGTTTTTTTATATTTAAATTGCCCCTTCCCAACTTTTTTTTTTTAATGTGTTTCAGGCCTGAAATGCAAGAATGGAATCAATTCATTTGACCAGACAAAACATGAAATGAAACAGGAAAGAAAGAAAGGAAATTTGAGAAACACTGCACTTTTTTTTAAATATATATATATATATATATACATATATATATATACACACACACACACACACACTTTTTTTTTTCAGTACCCAACTATTTCTGATTTGGGGCTGTATTTCAGACCACAGAGAATTTTTTTTGCAAAAACATATCAAAGTGGTAAGTAAATTGTACTTGGTGCACCGCTACAAAATACTGATAAACCTCTAACTGTGATATTCACCGATTTATAATATCAATGCTGATCACCACATACTTATTTTCTATTTGTATTATTATTTAAGATTAGCAATTTCAATCCCCCAGTCCCCTTCATGCACACACACAAACATGATGATTTGAGTTATGTTCTTACATCTTACGTCGTCATAAGCAAACCATCTCATAAATGCTATCTTATGCAACAGTGGAGAAATAACAGAATAATAACGTCTAGCCAATATGAGACCAAATGTCAAAGCCAGAATGCTGGGTATGTCAATCACGTAAGCAAATTCTTTATCAAAACTATGCCTTTTTCTCTGTTAAATGCATTTTATGTAAGAATAGCTTTCAATAAATGTTAAAAAAGTAATAATATCAGGACTTCATCATCCACTTGAAGGAATTCATGACAAGAACAAGAACAAAATTAGCAGTCCAGTTTCCCACCAGTGGGAGACCCCAGCCTCAACCCCAAGTTCCATAAACACAGAGACAAATTCCTCCCCAAAATACAAAAAGCCAATCTTCTTGCACAGTTGTGTTTATTGATGTTATTCCTACCAGACTCTGAAAACTTTAATGTACTATGTTTATCAAGAACAATATTATACATTTAACTATTAAACATTTGTTTCTTTTAGAGCTGACTAGTGCAGACTACATTACTACTACAACAGACTGTGAGCGGATGCTTTTACTACACAGAAATTCATCTCCACAGCATTGTATATCTCAGTGAACACAGCATCTGCCACGCTCAAGGGTTAACATGTTCCCCGTGACTTACAAAAACAAAATAAGTATCTACTGTAGATAAATCATTTTGTAATTCATCATTCTGTAATGGATATTACCACATGGGCCCAGGAACACTTCAGAAAACCATTGTCAGTGAAAACAGTTGATCTCTCCATCTACAAGTTAAAACTCTACCATGCAAAGTAAAAGCCAAATATCAACAACATCCACAAACACCACCGACTTCTCTGGGCCCGAGCTCATCAGAGATGAACTGACACAAAGCGGAAAAGTGTCCTGTGGTCTGATGAGTCCACATTTCAAATTGTTTTTGGAAATCATGGACGTCGTGTCCTCCAGGCTAAAGAGGAAAAAAAAACTGTCCAAATTGTTATCACTGTCAAGTTCAAAAGCCAGCATCTCTGATGGTATGGGGGTGTGTTAGTGGGTAACTTGCACATCTGTGAAGGCACCATTAATACTAAAAGGTACATACAGGTTTTGGAGCAACATATTCTGCCATCCAAGCAACGTCTTTCTCAGGGACGTCCATGTTTATCTCAGCTAGATAATCCAAAACCACATTCTGCACAGGTTACAACAGCGTGGCTTCACAGAGTGCAGGTACTAGACTGGCCTGCCTGTATTATGAAGCGCAATATACAGTGCATCCGGAAAGTATTCACAGCGCTTCACTTTTTCCACATTTTGTTACGTTACAGCCTTATTCCA